>CAUYLG010000478.1:0-99253 GCA_963573385.1 Cacajao melanocephalus | reverse complement strand
GCGGCAGCGGCAGCGGCAGCGGCAGCGGCAGCGGCAGCGGCAGCGGCAGCGGCAGCGGCAGCGGCAGCGGCAGCGGCAGCGGCAGCGGCAGCGGCTCACTTCCAGCGGTGACTGTTGCCTCTGCAGTGACTGTTGCCTCTGCACTGTCCTTGGAGCTGCAGGAAGTGGAGCCCCTGGGGCTACCCCGAGCCTCCCCCAGCCCTACCCACTCCTCTGGTGTCATCTCCTCAGCTTCCACTGCCCTGTCCCAGGACTTCCCTGACATTGCGTCTGAGGCCCTGGCCCGTGCCTTTGGCTCCTCTGCACCAGAGGGCCTTGAGCCAGACACGATGGCTTCAGCCCCCTCGGGATTGCGCCTACTGTCCCCACGGCCCTGGCCAGGGCCGGAGCTCGGCCCCCAGCTTGGCCCTCATAGAGGCCCTGGGGATGAAGATCGCCATCATACCCCTTCCCTCCTGGAGGCAGCCTTGACCCAGGAGGCCTCGACCCCTGACGGTCAGGTTTGGCCCACGGCACCTGACCTTACTCGTGAGACCTGCAGCACTCTTGCAGAAAGCCCCAGGAATGGCCTTCAGGAAAAGCATAAGAGCCCGGCCTTCCACCGACCTCCATATCACCTGCTGCAGCAACGTGACAGCCGGGATGCCAGTGCTGAGCAAAGTGACCACGATGACGAGGTGGCCAGACTTGCCTCTGCTTCAGGAGGCTTTGGCACCAAACTTCCTGCTCCACGGCTGCCTGCCAAGGACTGGAAGACCGAGGGATCCCCTCGAGCCTCACCCAAGCTCAAGAAGAAAAGCAAGAGGGACGATGGGGATGCGGCCATGGGATCCCGGCTCACAGAGCACCACGTGGCAGAGCCCCCTGAGGACTGGCTAGCGCTAATTTGGCAACAGCAGGGAGACCTGGCAGAGATGCAGCACAGCCAAGAACAGCTGCTGCAGCGTCTGTGTGCCCAACTCGAAGGCCTGCAGGACACCGTCACAGGCCACGTGGAGCGTGCCCTTGAGACCCGGCATGAGCAGGAGCAGCGGTGGCTGGAGCGAGCACTGGCTGAGGGGCAGCGGCGGGGAGGGCCGCCACAGGAGCAGCCGACACAACAGTTGTCCCAGGCACTGTCTTCAGCTGTAGCTGGGCGGCTGGAGCGCAGCTTACGGGATGAGATCAAGAAGACGGTCCCTCCGTGTGTCTTAAGGAGTCTGGAGCCTGTGGCAGGCCAACCGAGCAACTCAGTAGCCACCAGGCTCACAGCTGAGGAGGGCAGCATGAAGGAGAACATCTCTAAGCGGCTCAAGTCCAAGAACTTGACTGATGCGATTGCCCGAGCAGCTGCAGACACAATGCAGGGGCCGATGCAGGCTGCCTACCGAGAAGTCTTCCAGAGTGTGGTGCTGCCGGCCTTTGAGAAGAGCTGCCAGGCCCTGTTCCAGCAAATCAATGATAGCTTCCGCTTGGGGACACAGGAATACTTGCGGCAGCGAGAAAGCCACGTGAAGAGCTGGAAGGCACGGGAACAGAAGGCCAGGGAGCCTGTGCTGGCCCCGCTGCGGGGCCCAGTCGGCACACTCCAGAGTGCCACCGAGCAGATGGCAGCCACTGTGGCCAGCAGGGTTCGGGCTGAGGTGCAGCACCAGCTGCACGTGGCTGTGGGCAGCTTGCAGGAGTCCATTTTAGCACAGGCAGAACGCACCGTTAAGGGTGAGGTGAGTGTGGCGCTCAAGGAGCAGCAGGCCGCCGTCACCTCCAGCATCACGCAGGCTATGCGTGCAGCTGCCGGCACACCTGTCCCCTCTGCCCACCTTGACTGCCAGGCCCAGCAAGCCCATATCCTCCAGCTGCTGCAGCAGGGCCACCTCAATCAGGCCTTCCAGCGGGCCCTAACAGCTGCTGACCTGAGCCTGCTGCTGTGTGTGTGTGAAGCTGTGGACCCAGCCCAGGTTTTTGGGCAGCCACCATGCCCGCTCTCCCAGCCTGTGCTCCTTTCCCTCATCCAGCAGCTGGCATCTGACCTTGGCACTCGAACTGACCTCAAGCTCAGCTACCTGGAAGAGGCCGTGATGCACCTGGACCACAGTGACCCCATCACTCGGGACCACATGGGCTCCCTGGTGGCCCAGGTGCGCCGAAAGCTTTTTCGGTTCCTGCAGGCTGAGCCACACAAATCCCTTGGCAAAGCGGCCCGGCGTCTCAGCCTCATGCTGCGTGGCCTTGTGACCCCTAGCCTCCCTTAGCTGCTAAGCCTGCCTTGCCTTGCCCAGGGCTGGGATGGCACTGAAGGCCAGCTGACAGGCCTAGGTTGAGGCAGAGTCATGGCTGGCTTTTACTTGCTCAGGCCCCCATCTCTGGGGTGTTTGGGGGTCGGGGAGCAGGGACCCCTGGCCGTGGTCTACAGGGTGTGGCAGTCAGCAGGTTTAGGCTGGGCCCAGGGCAGGTATTGAGCCTTCTTGGGTCCTGCCATGCATGGAGCGTGACCCCGAGTTCGTGACACCGCTTGACTGGAATTTTCCATGTTCCTTTTTACCTCTGATTTGGATCTTTTTGTTTTGGAAAAACATTGAGAAATTCAATTAAATGCTTTTGGAATAAAGCAAAAAAAAAAAAAGTTCCGTTCTTATGAGTTTAATAAGTGATACGTCCTCTATCCCAGGACAATATACTACATGGATTTTTGGAGCAGGGAGATGGAATAGGAGCTTGCTAAAAAAAAAAAAAAAAAAAAAAATTCGGTTTTTATAGTTTTGTATAGTTTTCATTGTAAAGATCCTTCTTTGGTTAAGTTAATGCCTAGGTATTTAATTTTGTTTGTGGCTATTGTAAATGAGATTTTATCTTCCCAATTTCTTTTTCAGATTGTTTACTGTTGATATATAAAAATGCTGCTGAATTTTGTATGTTGCATCCTGCAACTTTTCTGAATTTGTTCTTCAGTTCTAATAGTTTTGTGTGTGTGTGTCTGTGTGTGGTATCTGCAGGTTTTTCTAAATATAACATATTTTCTGCAAACAAGGATCACTTGACTTCTTCCTTTTCAGTTTGAATACCTTTTAGTTCTTTCTCTTGTTTTATTTTTCTAGCTGGGATTTTTAATATTATGTTGAACTGATGTGAAAGTGAGCATCCTTGTTGTGCCCCATATCTTAGAAAAAAGTCTTTCAATTTTTCCCTATTTGGTATGATACTAGCTGTGGGTCTGTCATATGCAGCTTTTATTATGTTAAGGAATAGTCTTTTTGTACTCAATTTTTGAAGGTCTTTATCATGAAGGTATGTTGAATTTTTTCAAATGTTTTTCAGCATCAATTGAAATGATCATATAATTTTTCATTCTGTTGCTTTGATATAGTACATTCATTGATTTGCATATGTTGAATCATCCTTACATCCCTGGGAAAAATCCCATTTGGTTATGATGAATGATATTTTTAGAGGCATTGTAGAATTTAGTTTGCTAGTATTTTGTTGAGGATTTTTGCATCAAAATTTGTTAGTGGGCTTGTAGTTTTCCCTCCCTCCCTCCTTCCACCTTCCTTCCCCCTTCCCTTCCTTTCCCTTCCCTACCCATCCCAGCCCTTCTCCACTAAACCCAACTCCACAAAAAATACAAAAATTAGCCAGGCATGGTGATGGGCTCCTGTAATCCCAGCTACTTGGAAGGCTGTGGCAGAGAAATGCTTGAACCTAGGAGGCGGAGGTTCCAGTGAGCCGAGATCGTGCCACTGCACTCCAGCCTGGCGCCTGGTGACAGAGTGAGACTGTCTCAAAAAAAAAAAAGAAAAGAAAAGAAAAAAAAATTGAATTCCTGATATACCTGATAATCACTGCTAACCATCATTTAACAGTTACAATGTGTTGAACAAGTATGCCTGTTGAGATGTCCTGATGTTATCATCATTCAAGTATCAAGTATGCAAGTATGTACATTTTGCTGCATCATATTCAGTGGATTCTCAGCTAAATCCTTAAAGTTACTGCACAAATATATACATGTAAATGTATATGTATATGTGTGTGTGAGAGAAGAATCTTTGAATCTATAACAATCACAATTAGGAGCTTTTATTTATCCACCTCCAGTATAGTGGCCACTTATAGAAAGACTGCTATTAATTGGAGCTAATGGCAACACTTTTATTTCTATGTCTCCACTACACAAATTGTAAATATAAAATATTTTTAAGATATACCACAAGACATTTTTCAATCAGTTTTTTTTTTTTTTTGCTATTGAGTTATATGAATTCCCTATGTATTTTGGATATTAACCTCTTATCAGATATATGGTTTACAAATATTTTTATTCCATAGGTTGCTTTTCCATTTTGTCTTTCATTTTCTTTCCTTTGCTGTGCAGAAGGCATTAAATCTGATGTAGTGCCACTTAAAAAAAAAAAAAGATGTACCACAAGACCAACATACAGAATAGGTGAAAGTTTCCATAAGTAAAGTCAAACATAGAAACTGAATAAAGGATAAAAATAGAAATTTTACAATGAAAAAATGTGAATGACATAAACTTAAGATAATGGTTAAGGAAATACAGGTTAAAAAATAAAGTAATTTCAGTTTTCCCTCTCTATAAAGCAACTTTTTAAAAAAGATATTTTTTCATATTATTGATTTTCTTTGAGAGATAGGGTCTTGACATTTTGACCAGGCTGATCTTGAACTCTTGGTCTCAAGTGATCCTTTTGCCTCAGCCTCCCTAGAATCTGGGAATACAGATGCATGTCACTGCACCCATTTTATATTATCAAAAATCTTTTTTAAATAGTCTCATTCACTGTTGCTTAAAAAAATGATTTGCTAATAAAACCTTTTATATGCTTAAAGACCTGAACTGAGATTTTAGCTGTCATACCCTAGAGACCATGATAATTTTCAATTTCTGTCTGATCAAAAACCCTTTAAAGGCAATTTGGCATTATTAAGTCAAGTAAAAATTATATCTGTGTTCCCTGGATGTTTTGTCTAGAGGGAAAATATCAGGTGCATATGAGGTGACGATAGAGACTAAGCTTTTGAATGAGTATTGACCAACATCTTGTTTATTTAGAAGTGAAAAATACCTCCTAGAAACAAAATTTAAAGTATGTAGGTTTTCAGTAACTTAATGATTTCTAGATGCAAACTGCATCTGTCAGTTCCACCTCTGACCCTACTCTGGAGAACTGCTACCTGGGCTTGCATCTTTTTGCCTTGTTCAAACCCAACCGAAATATCTTAAACTTAACATCTCTCAACTTCAGGCTCTTTAATCTATAAAATGGGGATATCACAGCAACTTACTCAGATTTGTAAAGATTAAATGAGACACAAAATGCTTAACATAAAGTTTGACACATAATTAAAACTAAATACACATCAGTTACCGTTATTATTGCAAATATCCTACAGTAATACTTCATTCTGTGCATAAAGATGTATGTGTAAGCTCATCTAAAATCGTTGCTTATTATTTTGGAAATGTTAACAAAGTTGCCATCAGTAAGTCAATAGTTAACTAAGTCACCATATATCTATGGAAAATTTCACAGAATGTGACACGAGTCTCTGAAAAGTGAGTTTGATCTCTAGGCACTGACTTAAAAATAGCCTCAAAAAACAGATAAGTGAAAACAGCAAGTCACAAAGACAAATGTATAATATAACATTTATGTAAAAAAAATATGTAAAACAGTTCACCAAACTGTGATCACTGGTTAGCTATAGACAAAGGAGAAGGAGTGAAAGGGTTGTACAAGGGCAGTCTGAAATTTATAGTCTGCATACTTCTCTACAATGAGAATCTACTCATTTATCATTTGTGAAATTTAATCAATTAAGCCAAATTTCCTAAACACTGGCTGTTCTTTCTTGGTTTTCTGTTTCCCAGACTGGTTTCACTTGGGCCAGGAAGCTCATTTCCTGTTATGTTTTTCATTTTTGTCTGATAGCTGTGCTTAGAGTTACTTTCTCAGCTCTGATCTCTTCCCCAAATACAATCTTGGGCAAGAAGCTTTCAAAATAACTAATCCTAAAATGACTAACCAGTTGTGGTTTGCTAGGGACTTACCTGCTCTCAGCACTAAAAGTTTTGTTATCTTGTACCAAACCTTCTCCTTTAGTAATTGCATCTCCAGTTTCTTCCTGTCAGAGATGATAGTAATGATATTTTCGCACTAAAATATTTGTTTACAAAGTAAACATTATTTCCTCTTTGGAGATAATCTTATTTATTTTTCTCTATTTTATAATATCTATCAGGGCATACACTGTATCAATTTGTAGCACAGTAAAATCTGTAGAGCATATTTCCCTCTAAGATTTCCAAGAAAATCAAAGATTTGGAAAGTGGGTAACCAGGGATATATATTTGTAAAATGCCTGTTCACTGTGTGCTTCTATGCATGGATTGGAGGTAGGATTACCCCATGGACCAGTAATAATAACAGAAAGAAAGAAGACAAACGTTCTGCCAAATAAAAAGAATAAATTTTGTGAAAAGAACTTTTGTAAATATCCACTTCTACTTAATTTTCCACCTATAAAATGATTTGGCATTAATTTGACACACACATACACACACACATACGCACTCGCGCGCGCACACACACACACACACACACCCCAGAAAACCAAAAAGCTATAATTACGTTCTCTGGCTGCTTCTTCAAATGGTGAAATGCCTGGTGCAAGTGAAGTGGCAAGAAAGTATAAGTATGTTTTTCAATGAAGAATATTTGACATTCTGTTTGGTTAGAAGGAGAAATTTATTACACTGTTAAAACATTTTCAGTTACATTTATTTATTATTATTTTGCCATTTGTAATAACAGTTTTATTTCTCCCTTTTAAATCATTTTACTTGACGTATATACATTTAAGATTGTGATAACTTCCTTTTGAATTGATTGTTTTGACTTTATGAAATGCTTCTCTTTTTTGGAGATACTTGAGATATTTTGATACAGGCATACAATGACAGACATACAAATATTTTGATACAGACATACAATACAGATATTTTGATACAGACATACAATGTGTAATAATTGCATCAGGGTAAATGGGGTATCCACTACATGTTTATTTGTGTTACAAAGAATCCAATTCTACTTTTTTAGTTATTTTTACATGTATAATAAATCATTGTTGACTGTAGTCACCCTGTTATGCCATCAAATAATAGAGACTATTCATAGTAACTATATTTTTGTACCCATTCACCATTCCAATTCTCTCCACTCTACCACTATCCTTCTCAGCCTCTGGTAACCATCATTCTTGTGGTTTAATTTTATCTCCGTCATACAATTATCTTAATTTTTAGCTCCCACAATTAACTGACCACATACAAAGTTTGTCTTTCTGTACTTGCTTGCTTCTCTTAACATAATGACCTACATTTCCATCCATACTGTGCTTAATTCCAAGATCTAATTCCTTTTTACAGCTGAATAGTACTCCACTGTGTATACATACTACATTTTTTTATCCATTCATCTGTTGGTGGTCACTTAAGCATTAAGAAATGCTGGTGAGGATGTGAAAAAAGGGGACCCCTTGTACACAATGGGTTGGAATGGACATTAGTGCAACCGTTATAGAGAATAGAGAACAGTGTGGAGGTTTCTCAAAAAACTAAAAATAGAACTACTATGTGATCTAGTAATCTCACTACTGGGTTTATACCGCTCCAAAAGAAAATCTGTATAACAGAGAGATATCTGTGTTCCCATGTTTACTGCAGCAGCATTCACAATAGCCAAAACTTGTAAGCGACTTAAGTGACAGCAAAGTTATGGAGGTAGTGCACTGTAATCAACATATTTAAATAGGGCCTGTTAGGATTATTGGAGAGACCTGAATTCTGCTAAGTTGTAGGTGTAGCTCAACCAAAGTTCCCTGAAAGATGCACACATCCTATCCTGGAATCAGCATGTATGTTACCTGACATGGCAAGAGGACTTTGCAAATATGATCCAGGGTTATCAAGGTGGATCCAAACTAATAACATGTGTCTTCAAAAGCAGTCTTCTCTAGTCAATCAGAGACAGAGAGATTTCTCATCAGAAGATTCAGAGAAATACAATGTTGCTGACTTTTAAAATAAAGGAAGGGCCTGAAACCATCTTTGCAAGCATTTTGACAGTGAGAAAAACCTAGCATAGCCAACTTCATCTTGCCTCTAGCCTTACTGGCTGGCAGTTCTTGCTCATTCTTGGCCATAGATGATACTAAGCCTGACAGGTATTTGGTTTATGGTTTAACTTTGAAGCAATGATGATAATAGTTCCTTCCTAAATTAATCTCCTTCCTTACTCACTGTCCGAAACTGCCTTTCTAAGACTAATGGAGGGCCACAAAGTTTAGGATTGTGGGAGGAGCTTGAATTGTGCTATTTGTGAAATTAGCAGAATTCTTGAATTCTGAAAATGTGGGTATAGCTAAATGATAACCATGCATTGTCCCCAGCTTGCCTTTCCATAATCCCTTGCTGCTCTGGAGTCATGCGGTCAGAGGTCACAAGATTTGCGACTTCCTCAATTCCTCGTGTAGGTAACATCGCTATTGTAGAACCTAAGATTTGTCTTTTGAGATTTTTTTTGATTTTGCATTCTGGCAACAGACAAATTCCACCTGGAACCAGGACTAATGTGTCAACAAGTCCTTTGGCCCCCACTCAGAGGCAGACTCAGCACATGAGGACTGCTTTCCACAGCCCTGTAATTTAATCCCCAACCAATCAGCAGCACCTATTCCCGAGCCCCCTGCCCACCAGGTTGTCCATATAAACCCTAGCCTCTGAGTTCTCAGAGAAACTGATTTTAGTAATGAACTCCAGTCATCCACTTAGATGGCTCTGTGTTTATTAAACTCTTTATCTATTGCAATATTACTCTCTCCATTAAACATCTCTATCTGTGCAGTGGGCAAGAAGAACTCATCCAGCAACTACAAGTCCACAAGACGTGGAATGTAGGTAGCTTCTAGAGGCTAGAAAAGGAAAGAAAACACATTTTCTTTTAGAATGTCTGGAAAGAATACAACCCAGCCAACACTTTGATTTTAGCCCAGCAAGATCCACATCAGACTCCTGACCTTGAGAAGTATAAGACAATAAATTTACATTGTTCAAGCCACTAAGTTTTAGATAATTTGCTTAAGGTCTTTAACTGAGAATTAAAGATAATAGGGTGTATCCAGAATAAATTTAGACCGATTACTGGAGATTCCCCTTCTTTATAAAATAATACTCCCTGTGCTATTTTCTAAACTGTTTTCCAAGCTGTCTTGAGTACTTTGAATTTTATTCAATTGCTGAGATTTTTTATGCCTGGCAAACCTTACTACAAAACAAGAGAATGTAGTACCAACTCTTACAATTTGCACATGGAACACCAGGTGGAACATCTCTGGATCTTATCCACACTCATGATGGAGTTGAACTGATGTCATAGACAAGCATCAATGTTTTGAGCTGACCACCTTCAGGCGATTACTCTGAAACCAAAGATTGAACTAAATTATTCCTACTAAACTAGGAACATGAGAGCAGGAAGCTCCTGGGTGGGAAGCCACACTAATGACTCTATTAATCTCTATGGCCTGACTTTGCTTGATGTAAGTTTTTTTTTTTTTTTTTTTTTTTTTTTTTTCTGGTGGTACCACATGCACCCTTTGGGACGGTGCCTCTTGATTTTACCTTAAATATCATGACATTGTCTCAGCCCTGGAATGGTCAGCTTTAACTTACTGCCAGAGTTGGGAGGTGCCTGAATTGATGTGTCAAGCCAAGTAAAAAAGTTAATATAGAAACTTAAGGAAAAAGACACCTAGATTTCTTAGATACTTCTTTATAGTTAATAAGACTTTTTTTAAATGGCTAAATTTGGGACACAAATAGCATAACTAAGGCCAATACCACAGGGAGGTTTCACCCTGATGTACGGATCTCACTGATAATAATTTTAATATAAAGACACTTTGGCCAAGGCCCAAGGAGGTGGCCTGCAGAAAACAATTAACGAAGTGGGCCGAGGCTTCTATTTTTAAAAGGCCTTAGAAGGTTGCCATTGCTGGCATCTAGGAAACTGATGCTTAAATTATCCTCTGAGAAGACTAGCAAAACTAGATACTTAAATTATTCGACTGAGAAGACTAGCAATAGCTCAATATACCTAGATTACCTAGATTATTTGCACAAACAATGTGGTAACACTTGCTTTGTTTCTGTGAGTCTGAAATTTCATTAAGTGCTTGGCTAAAGTGCCTAAATGACTGTCTTCCAATAAACTTTGGGTACTGAGTTTCTGATAAACTTCCCTTAGCAAAAATATTGCACACATATAACCGCATTGTAACTGTATTCTTTTTTTATTGCTGGAGAAAGTGATATACTCAATATGCTCCACTGCTGGAAGGAGAGAAAATCAGAGCCCTATTCACGGGTTTCTCCAGGTTCCATCTGTATCTTTTTTCCTTGCTGATATTTCTGTGTTTCCTTTCACTGAAATATCACGTAGCCATGAGTGTAACTAAAAGCTGAGTAATCTGGTTCCTCACATATCACTAAATAAGTGGATGACTTTCAGGATCCCTTCACAACTAAAACATGTATGTGTGTGCATGCATGACTAAAACGTAATTAATGTATATAAAACAATACATATTAATTTAAAACTATAACCTACTACACGTATAACCATAACCTACAATTAATCTGTTAACTATAAGTATTATCTATATACATATATGTTTAATTATATGATATTCTATATATGTTAAATATATATGATATATATTCTATGTAATATACATTAAATATATATATTCTATATGTCATATACACACATATATATCTATACATTTGACCCTTGAACAACACAAGTTTGAACTGCATGAGTCCACTTATATGTAGATTTTTTTCAATACATACTGCATATTGACCCTCCATATCAGTTTCTATTTCTCAACAAGTTTTATTTTTGATGAGCTAAATAATTTGACAGATTATGTAAATGATCTAATGTTAGTGTCTACAGGGTGCCGTGCACTATGCTATGTAGTCTGAAAATATGAAAACAATTACAAGTAGTTGAATAGGTGTGATGAAGGTGTATATATAGTCACGTACCACCTAGTAACATTTAGTACAGCAGGAGACTGCAAACATAAATGTGGTCCCATAAGATTATAATAGAGGTAAAAAATTTCCTAGTGTCTGGTGACATTGTAGCTGTTACAAAGTGACATTATAGCTATTGCAACAAATTACTCACAAGTTTGGGCAATGCTGGCATAAACAAACCTACTGTGTTGTCAGTTATATAAAAGTACAGAACAGATGATTATGTACATGATGTCAGTAGACACTAGAAACTTTTTAACTATACTGTAATCTTAACTCCTGCTGTATTAAATATTACTATGTGGTACATGAGTATATATACACCTGCATCACATCTATTCAACTATTTGTAATTGTCTTTAGTAGTGACATTACTTAAAGTGATGACATTATTAACAGTTGTTAGTAATGACAATAAACAACTGTTATTAGTTTACATACTTACTGTAGCAAACATTTTATTGTTCTTTTGGAGTATACTCTACTTAAAAAAAAATGTTGACCGTAAATCTTTCTCAGGCAGGTCTCTTGGAAGATATTCTAGAAGCAGACATTTTTAACATGGGAGATGACAATCTTCCAGTGGGAAAATATATGAAAGTAGAAAATAGCAATACTGATGATCCTCACCCTATATAGGTATAAGCTTATGTGTGCATTTGTGTTTTAGTTTTTAACAAAAGTTTAAAAAGTACAAGAATAGAAATAACATGTTTTAAGTTGAAAAAAGGTTATAGAGTAAGTATATAAAGAAAATATTTCTGCACAACTGTGCTGTCTTTGTGTTTGAAACTGTTACAAGAGTCAAAAATATAAAAAATTGAAAATGTTGTAAAGTAAATATGTTACAGGGTTAATTTATCATTGAAGAAATTTTGTTTCTGTAAATTTAGTGTAGTCTAAGTGAATAGTGTTTACAAAGTTTGCAGTAGTGTATCCTAATGTCCCAAGCCTTCACATTCACTCACTGATTCACCCAGAGCCACTTTCAGTCCTGCAAGCTTAATTCATCTTAAGTTCTCTGTACAGGTGTTCTATTTTTTATATTTTATACCTTATTTTTACCATACCTTTTGCATGTTTATATATGTTAAGATATTTAAATATCATGGTGTTACAAGTGCTTACAGTGTTCAGTACAATAATCTGCTGTACATGTTCGTAGCCTAGGAGCAATAGACGATACCATATAACATAGGTGTGCAGTAGGCTCTACCATCTAGGTTTGTGTAAATACACTCTATGATGTTCATGCAACAACAAAACTACCTAATGATGCGTTTCTCAGATTATATCCCCATTGTTAAGCAACACATGACTGTGTACACATGTATGAATGTAGTAGATCTGTATCACATAGTCATTTAAATTCTGCATAACAGTCTGAGAGAGAGAGAAAGAGATTTAAACACAGGTGTATTTACACATCTTTGTATTCAATAAGATTTGCCTCAGAGCATATGGGAGATGAAGACATGAATCAGCTCTTCCTTAAGTTGTTCTCCGTTCCCCCAAGGCCTTTTATAGAGTGATCATCTCATCCTGCTGAATATCGTTTGATATTTTTCATATAAAACTTGGCCCCTAGACATAAACCAACTTCTTCAACTAGTAATCAAAGCCTTTCTTTCAAGGTTAATTTTATCTCTTTGTTATTATCTCCCTTCATGATTACTTTAGAAATTTAATCTCAAGTAAGATGCTTCAATATGTGTGTGTGTGATATGCATTCCTCACAGGGTCCCTGAATTCCCAGAACTTTATATTTAGTGGCAAGACATCAGCACATAAAACATTTAAATAATAAAAATAAATGTTTGTATGGTCAATAACAGGAAAATCGTGACTGTACCCTACTGAACTTCAGAAAATAAGGAGAGCTGATATTGCTATACTGGCCAGCAAAGGCCCTATGGAGAAGTCTATCATATAAGCTTAGGGGTTATTTGATATTTCATGTATAATCTGCAATTTATATGTTAAATAAATTCATTCTACTTTTTAACCTGTATTCTACTTAAAATAGGTAAGAGGTTTGCAAGTGTCATGTGCTGTTCTTTGCAAATATCAAACAAACAAACACTATTAGGCAAGTCTTCTTATTGTTGTAGTTATTATTATTCTCTGTGCTACTCTATTGCCGCAGTATGTGTGAGGTGGTTAGACTCTGTAAGACTCACCTCTGCCCCTGTCAGTTGAGAAGTGGTATTATGATCAGATGAAGACAGAATAGCTGACTGCTTATGCCCTGCAATTTATAAATTCTGGAATGATACCTATACCCCCAAAGGGACCCAGCTATCTCTACAACTGTCATCTCATTCATTCTCAAAAATTCTCTAACATTAGCAACTTTTTCCTTTAGCATAAAATTGTGATCGCTTTACTAATATGATAAGAATCACCTTGAATGTCACAAGTTTTTACACTTCAAAGTAAAGTAAGAATCTGAGAGGTGGTTTTGAAATTGATGACACAATCAAAGGTTGAAGAGATATGAGTACTTGGGGGTAGATATGATCTGACTTTGCTAAAGAAGGAAAAGAACGAAGAGTAAACTTAGGACCTCAAAAAGTATTTTGTCTGGCTATGCATTTACCAAGACTTGCCTTGTTTGAAAACAAATGCAATAAAGGAAGACTTTTCAATAAATACAACTTTTAAAAATCCCTGAGAGATAGCCTGTAATAAAATAATAAATGTCAAGAAGATGATGGATTCATGAGGAACTCTGAATCTAAATGATACCAACTTCCATTTATCCGAAATGATTCACAGTCAGGATAACCAGACTGTAACAGGTGGCTACTTTTAAGGACAGATGCTAAATGTCATACCTGCAGGTGGTTCATCAGTAGAACATGTAAAAAAAATCTTAATTATATATTATGAAGCTTTTTCATAAAAAAAATTAAAAGAAAGGCATTCATTATGCTTGTTTGAGTTATATCACTGAGTGCAGATGCTGTTACAAGTTAGCTGGTGCTTTAATCAAAACAAGTATCAGTGGATCAATTTAACGATATGAAAGTTCCGACTTCAAGTTGGAAAGTTTCTGGCAATGCAAATTTCTTACAGTTTCCTGATTTATGGATCAAAGTAGAGAGCTCTCCTCAACCAGAATCACGCATTAATATGTGCCAGAGTAAAGAAAGGGATACTTGACTAGCAATCCTTAAATAGAAGCATTTCAGCTTGACTTGCAATGCTCTTGGAGTCACATCACACCTGAAGCCTAAACCTAGAAACGCTTAATTCCTCACATGGACTTTGGAATCATTGTGACTGGATTTATATTTTAAAAGAATAGAGGTCATTTATACATACATAAACTTTATTGTCAAATTATTTTTTGTTTTACCATGATTGGTCAATTTATCCATAGGTATGGTGGGAATGATTTAGCTATTGCCAAACAGCAAATCTACTCTCCAAGATGGAGATTTAATTCCATTTAGTATATTACAAAAGTGTTTCTGATTCTGAATGTGATTTCCTTTAAGGCAGCTCTCCAAACTTTTTCAGTCTCAGCAAATCTGCCTTGAATGTGTATGGTCTCAGGTGATATCAATTTGTTAAATTATTATTCTCATTGCTTGATGTATTCACCTCCCACTTCATCCTCATGAGGAGCAGATGTTCAAAGTCCCCCTAGACTACAGGTGAAGTTCTCTAGATTCATTGCCTCACCTGAAAAGTGAGTCAATAATGAATGTCCTGCTAGGGCATTAGGAGTGTGAATGTGTTGTGTGTTATATCACCGAACATATTTTATAAAACTAAAATTTCCATATCAATGAAAGGTTTACTATGATTGATTTTGACATAAAATCAAATCTAAAGGAACTTCCTCAGAACTCTGAGCAAGCTGATTTGCTAACAGGAAGCCCAGATCACCCCTGCTAGTAATGAAGTGCAAATGCCTGGGAAATTTTTGTAAGGGAAGTTCTCTTCTTTCCTTTTGTCCTCCTCTTTTTATTTAAAATAAGCAAAAAATGCAAACAAAATCCTCTATTTTAAATTATAATGATAAAATTATATAACATAATGACATTAAAAATAAAACAGTACAGGAACTAAAAATGGAAAGCTGAAGCACTCCAACCTCCTCATTCCCACCTCCTAGCAGCACCACTAGAAACTGTTTCTTGTATATCCTTCTTGTAACTTTCTTTGCAAAACAAGCACATATATTTACGTATCTATATACACATATTTATAAATCTTTCCTTTACACATATCACACTAGGCATTTACCAGAAAAAAAAATGCCTGCCAGAACTTAAGTTTATTTTTATTTTTATTTGGCAAGATAAGTATTAGCTATTTCACCATATGGGCATAAACAGATAATCACCTTATAATTACAAGTAGAGGTAGACGCATATAGAATGAATAGTCTGATTGTCCAAGGAAGTGGGACATAATGTGACTTCTCATCCTTTCAAAAGCTACCTTACCACTTCAGCAGTCGTGGAACAAGACTGGTTTTCTCGGTCTGTGAGGTGGCAATCTCTGAAACTTGTACCAGGACATCTTTCTGAAGTTCAGCTTATACCTAGGGAACTTGTATAAGTTTTTTTTTCTTTTAAACTTGTATAAGTTTAAAAGAAACCAGCTCGATACTAATAACTGCAACTTGGGGAAGCCCAATTTGTCACTGTTGAGAAAGAAAAATTGGCTTCCATGAACTCCTGAGGCCGCAGGAAGTATCCTAATGAGCATGTGTGTATAGTTGTTATAGACAAGCTTTGCCTGTTGAACTGTGCTTGTCCAGGAGTAAAATGTGATAGTAGTGAAGTAAAAAACTCACGTTTGCACTCCTGAAAAATGGATACTTGAGCAACGCTTTAGACCAAATTAGCCAGAGGTTGGGTGTGGTGGCTCATGCCTATAGTCCCAGCACTTTGGGAGGCCGAGCTGGGTAGATCACGAGGTCAGGAGTTCAAGACCAGACTTGTCAAGATGGTGAAACCTCATCTCTACTAAAAATATAAAAATTAGCCCAATGCAGTGGAAGTAGCTGTAATTCCAGCTACTCAGGAGGCTGAGGCAGGATAATCGCTTCAGCCTGGGAGGCAGCGGTTGCAATGAGCTGAGATCATGTCACTACACTACAGCCTGGGTGACAGAGTGAGTCTCTGTCTCAAAAACAAAAAACAAATTAGCCCAGCATTCTTAGGACTTCAAGTTAGGGCGGAGGAAAGAGAAGTGAAAGCATTCCAGATGGGAATCCTGGACTTGATGCTAATAAGACATGAGGAGGATTGTTCAATTAATTAATATAAATAAAGTAACTTTTCTAATTTTCTGTTACAATCTCTCACAAAGGTAACTAGAAGAATGTTGAATAAACATTCATATATATTAACAAAAGGTGAAAAATGCATTTCAGATATCTTAACGGACTTATCTAACTCACAATATGGACTCCGTGAAGTTCAACTTGGGGACACTAAGAGGTATCCCAAAAAGGGAAATATCCTCATTACAAGCTGAAGTTTATGTACTAAGGAACCAGTAAGAATGCCAAATGGACAGCCATGTCACACAAGTTAGTACATTGTAAGCAAAGGAGATGAATAGTGGTTTAAATGTTTCAAACCAGAAGTCAAAAGGGAGGATTCTACGAAGAAAAACAGCCCCTTCTTACATGAGCAACTTTATCTATCTTGCTCCAGAATAAGTAAACAATGGAGATTTGTTCATTTTGATGCGTTCTGAATTGTTTACCAATTGCATGCATTTTAGTTGGTTTAGAAATTAAAAGTCCTGCCCATGTTTGCATAACAAATTCAGGATCACATTACAGTCAAGAGTATGTAACTTTCTTTTCTCACTTCAAATACCTCTGTTATCTTCTCACATCAGCACATGAATACTTCTATTTCTCTGTTCTCAATAGCTGCATAATGTTGACATTTTACAGAAGTATTATAAATCATTAACCAATTACTAAGTAATGTCATTTCAGTTGTTTTTAGATCTTTGTGAATACTGGCAATGCTGTGAGAACCATGTTCATACTAGCATTTATGTTAGTATAATCCACAGATTAAATTCCCAACAGAAAAATATTCAGTGGGTCAAAGAGATGATAGATTTTTAATTTGGTAACTATGTCAAATGGCATTTCAAATGATTTTATCAATTTATACTCCCAGCAATGATGTATGATTGTATGTATGTCAGGCTTTCTTTGTGAGGATAGTGAGATTTTGCAAATGTGGTCTCAAAGTTACTGTAATGTTACTTAAGGTCAAGGCTACCCAACTCAGGACCACTCCTCTCTCGCCACTCTAAAGCATCTATTTCAGTTACTTCTTTCATTTTACAAAGAGACAAAGTTACCCTAACAGCTATTTATATATATGTGTGTATGTGTGCGTGTGTATGATATATATAAATAGCTGTTGAGCTAACTTTGTCTCTTCATTTATCTATATATGTTATATATATATAATATATATATATGATACACACACACACACACACACACGTACATACATGCAGCTGCTGACTTTCTTTTGAGCACCTCACATTCACAGTTTTTCAGGCACAAATGTCAAGGAGGTGTGTGGTGTACCTGCTGATTCACAGCTCTGTTTGAGAAAAACACTTCAAAACATCTGAAAGTGCTGGCTCAATTTCATTTGTACCCCACTTTCTTCCCCCTACTTCTCCTTTTTTTAATTTTTGTTTTTATTTTAGATTAGAACAGTGTCACTTCTAATTCTTAATACATCCACACACAAATGCAGCTCATATCTTCTTATTTGTGGCACCTCCAGTTAATCCTGCCAATTTGTTTACTTATCACACAGACATGCGATACTGATATCACCAAGAAAGAAACACTCATTGGGAAGTAATATATGTCTAGAGGCTATATAAGCTGGAGGAGAGGACAATTTCAGAATACTTGCACAGCCAAAACTTTTATTCCTTAAATTAAACATAGTCAAAATGATCTCTGTTCCATCAAAATCCATTGAGGATTAGCTGCTTTGGGCATAAACACTGTCCATGTTTCATGGTTTCTTTTCCATCTGAAATCCTCCTCTTTCTCTTGATGGTAATGAAAAGAGCAGCTGGTTATCATTTGTGTCAAACAACATGTTAAAGAAATTTGGGGCCGGGCATGGTGGCTCAGGCTGGCAGATTACATGAAGTCAGGAGTTTGAGACCAGCCTGGACAACATGGTGAAACCTCATCTATACTAATAATACAGAAATTAGCTGAGGGTGGTGGTGCATGCCTGTAGTCCCAGCTACTCAGGAGGCTGAGGCAAAAGAATCACTCGAACTTGGGTGGTGGAGGTTGCAGTGAGCTGAGATCATGCCACTGCACTCCTGCCTGGGTGACAGAACGAAGCTTGAAAGAAAGACAGAAAGAGAGAAAGGGAGAAAGGGAAAAAGAAAGAAAAAGAAAGAAAGAAAGAAAAAGAAAGAAAGAAAGAAAGAGAAAAGAAAGAGAAAGAAAAAGGAAAGAGAGAAAGAGAGGGAAGGAAGGAGGGAAGGAAGGAAAGAAGGAAGGAAAGGAGGGAGGGAGGGAGGGAGGAAAGGAAAGAAGGAAAACTTTTGTTTTTGTTGCAGTTCTTTTGAGGACTTAGTTATAACTTCATTTCAAAGGCCAAGATCCAGATGATATTTTGTAGGTTTCCTCCAGGATTCTTATATTTTGATGACTTGTGTTTAAATATTTAATTCATCTTTAATTAATTTTGTGTATGAGGAAATGTTGGGGTTCAATTTTATTTTTCTGCATATGATTAGTCAGCTATAATAGCAGAAGGAAGGAAGGAAGGAAGGGAAGGAGGGAGGGAAGGAGGGAGGGAGGGAAAGAAGGGAAGAAGGGAAGGAGAGAGGAAGGGATGAAGGGAGAGAGAAAGAAGGGAGAACAAAAAAAATTCCACCTATCATTTTTGACCCGGAGTTTTTGGTCTCATTATAGTAACATTAAACTTCTTGCCCCATTTCTACATCAGGGATCTGAAATCTGATTTCTAAGGATAAATTCCTGATCCACCCTTACGATGTCTAAGATCTTAGGGAGTTACTTAACCGTAGATAGACAATATTTGGGACATTAGGGAATGAATAAAATAGCCAAGTTTTCTGCTCATGTGGAATTTGTACTAGGGGAGTGAAAGCATACAATTAATACATGGTTGATGCAATTTTACGGGGATAAAAATATAAAGTAAATGAAATAGGTTAATATATTTTAGTCCAGATTATGTAGATAACAACATTAGAGTGATGATAGAAGTTATCTTTGAAGGGGTGCCATTTGAGCTGTCACCAGAGTTATAAGTCATGTGATAACTTGGGGAAAAAGACCAGGCAGATAAAGCAGCTCTGTTAGGAAAAGGAGCATGAGCCTCGTATATTTAAAACAAATAAACAACAACCTTTCAACCTTTTCTTTTTCTTTTTTTTCCTTCTTTTTTTTGAGACAGAGTCTCACTCTGTCACCCAGGCTGGAGTGCAGTGGCATGATCTCGGCTCACTGCAACCAACCCCACCTCCTGAGTTCAAGTGATTCTCCTGCCTCAGCCTCCTGAGTGGCTGGGATTACAGGTGTCCACCACCACACCCAGCTAACTTTTTTACTTACAGTAGAGACAGGGTTTCTCCACGTTGTTCAGATTGGTCTTGAACTCCTGACCTTGTGATCCACCTGCCTTGGCCTCCCAGAGTGCTGGGATTAGAAGTATGAGACATCGCGCCTGGCCCAAAAAAACCTTTTCTAATGGCCAGTTCAACTGGAGCATGATGATTGGGGCTGAAAGGGAGATGACATGACAAAAGATCAGAGGGCCAGCTCCTGGAAGACTATGGTAAGCAGGATGGATATTTCCTCTTATGGGTATGGACTGTGATATTATCAGTTAAAACTGGAACAATCTGGGGAAAATCTGCTTTTCTCTTACCTTAGAACATTGTTAGGTTACATTTTTCATGATTTCCATGGAAGCTTGCTGCCTTTTGAGGTTTATCTGACTTATTAATGCTGCACTTGAGGCTTAATCTAAGTGAGGTTTTCATAACTGTGATTACAGAAATTTGATCCATTTAGAAAGTCTTTATGTTGTTAGCCTGACACTAAAGAGCAAAATATACCAAGAATCTATAAAAACTTTAAAAAAAAAAAAAAGAACTTTAACTTTTAGAATCAAAGCGCAGATGTGCAAGTCTGTTACATGTGTATATTTCATGTAGTGGAGGTTTGGAGTATGGATGACCCGTCACACAGGTAGTGAGCCTAGTAACATAATCAGTTTTCAACCTTCATCCCACTCCCCTTTACTGCTTCTCTGGTAGTCACCAATGTCTATTGTTGCCATGTTTATGTCTATGTGTACTTAATGTTTATCTCCTACTTATAATGAGAACATGTGGTATTTGGCTTCCTGTTCCTGCATTAATTTGCTTAGGATGATTGCCTCCAGCTGTATTCATTTTTGCCACAAAGAACATGATTTTATTCATTTTTATGGCTTCATAGTATTCCATGGTGTACATGCACCATATTTTCTTTATCCAATCTACCATTAATGGGCATATAGGTTGATTTCATCTTTTTGATATTGTAATAGTGTATAGATGAGCACAGGAGTGCATTTTTTTTTGATAGAATAATTTCTTTTCTTTGGGTATATACCCAGTAATGGTATTGCTGGGTCAAATGGTAATTATATTCTTAATTCTTTAAAAAATCTCCAAACTGGTTTTCATAGGAGCTGAATGAATTTTGCATTCCTACCAACCGTGTATAAGAGTTTCCTTTTCTCTGTAACCTCAACAACATCTGTTATTTTTTGACTTTTTATAAATAGCCATTCTGATGGTGTGAGAGGTATTTCACTGTGGTTTTAATTTGCATTTCTCTGATGATTAATGATGTAGAGTTTTTTTCATATGTTTGTTGGCCCCATAAGTCTGATGATTAATGATGTGGAGCCTTCTTCATATGTTTTTATGTCTGCTTTTGAGAAGTGCCTGCTCATGTCCTTTGCCCTCTTTGTAATGGAGTTGTTTTTTGCTTGTTGAATTGTTTAAGTTCCTTACAGATTCTGGATATGAGAACTTTGTTGGATGCTCAGTTTGTGATTATTTTTTTTCATTCTGTAGGTTAGCTGTTTACTTTGTTGACAGTTCCTTTTGCTGTGCAGAAGCTCTGCAGCATAATTGGGTCCCCCTTTTCAATTTTTGTTTTTGTTGCAATTCTTTTGAAGACTTAGTCATAAATTCTTTTCAAAGGCCAAGATCCAGACGATATTTCATAGGTTTTCTTCCAGGATTCTTATATTTTGATGACTTATGTTTAAATATTTAATTCATCTCTAATGAATTTTATGTATTGGGAAAGGTTGGAGTTCAATTTTATTCTTCTACATATGATTAGTCAGCTATAATAGCACCATTTATTGAATAGAAAATCCTTTCCCCATTACACATTTTTCTTGACTTTATTGATGATCAGATGACTGCAGGTGTGTGGCTTTATTTCTGAATTCTCAATTCTGTTGCACTTGTCTGTGTGTCTATCTTGATACCAGGACCATGCTGTTTGGGTTATTGTAGACTTGTAGTATAGTTGAAGTAAGATAATGTGATGCCTTCAGCTTTGCTCTTTTTGCATAGAATTGTCTTAACTGCTTTGCTCTGTTTTGGTTTCAAATGAATTTTAGAATAGTGTTTTTCTAATTCTGTGAAAAATGATATTGGTATTTTGATAACAATAGGATTGAATCTTTTATTGCTTTAGGCAGTATGGCCATTTTAACAATATTGATTCTTCCAATCAATGAGCATAAAATGTTTTTCCATGTGTTTGTGTTACATGTGATTTCTTTCAGTAGTGTCTCATAGTTCTTCTCATAAAATAATTTACCTCCTTGGTTAGAGGTATTACTAGATATTTTATTTTTTGTGTGGCTATTGTAAGCAGAATTTGTTCTTGTTTTGGCTCTCATCTTGAATGTTACTGGTGTATAGAAATGCTACTAATATCTTTTGCATTAATGTTGTATCCTAAAACTTTACTGAAGTTGTTTATCAGTTTTAGGAGACTTTTGACAAAGTCTTTAAGATATTCCAGGTAATTATATTGTTAGTGAAGAAAGATAGTTTGACTTTTTCTATTCCTACTGGATGCCTTTTCTTTCTTTCTCTTGCCTGATTGTTCTATCTAGGACTTCCAGTACTGTGTTGAATAGAAATGGTGAGAGTGGACCTTCTTGTCTTGTTCCAGTTCTTATGGGGTATGCTTCCAGTATTGCCTATTCAGTATGATGAGGGCTGTGGGTTTGTCATAGATGGCTTTTATGATTTGGAGGTATGTTTGTTCAATATTTAGTTTGTTGAGAGTTTTTATAATAAAGGGATATTGGATTTTATTGAAAGCTCTTTCCACGTCTATTGAAAGGATCATATGGTTTTGGTTTTTTATTCTATTTATGTGGTGAATCACACTTATTGATTTGCATATGTTGAATCAACTTTGCATGTCAGGAATGAAGCCTACATGATTGTGGTGAATTAAGTTTTAGATGAAGTGCTGGATTCAGTTTGCTGGTATTTTGTTGAGAATTTTGGTTCCTATGTTCATCAGGGATATCAGCCTGTAGTTTTGTTTTTTTATTGTGCCTTTGCAGAACAAATTAGGAAGGGGTCCCTCCTCCTCAATTATTTGGAAGGGATTCAGTAGAATTGATACCAGCTCTTCTTTGTACATCTGGTGGTATTTGACTGTGAATCCATCTGTTCAAGGACATTTTTTTATTGGTAGGTTTTTTTCTATTACTGATTCAATTTTGGAACTCATTATTGATCTGCTCAGTGTGTCAAATTTCTTTCTGTTTTAAAGCTGGTACATTGTGTGTTTGAAGGAATTTATTCATTTGTGCTAGATTTTCAATTTTGTGTGCGTGGATATATTCATACTAGCCCCTAAAGATCTTTTCTGTATGATTGATTGTAATGTTACCATTGTCATTTCTGATTGTATTTATTTGGATCATCTGTCTTTATTTGTTAAACTAGATAAAGGTCTGTTAATTTTGTTTATTCTTTCATAGACCTAATTGTTAATTTTGTTGATAATTTGTATGGATTTTTGGGTCTCAATTTTGTTCAGTTCTTATGTTAGTTATTTTTTCTTCTGCTAGATTTGGAGTTGGTTTGTTCTTGCATTTCTAGTTCCACTAGGTGCAATGTTAGATGGCTACTTTGAGATCTTTCTAACTTTTCAATGTAGGTGTTTAGTGTTATAAATGTCCATCTTAACATTGCATTTGCTGTATACTTGAAATTTTGGTATATGTCTCTGTTTTTACTAGTTACAAAGAGTATTTTGATTTCTGCTTCAATTGCAGTGTTTTTCCCAAAAGTAATTCAGGAGCAAGTTGTTTATTTTCCATGTGATTGTGTGGTTTTGCAATATCTGCTTGGAATGGATTTCTATTTTTATTTAACTGTAGTCTGAAAATATGCTTAGCATGATTTCAGGGTTTTTTTGTACATATTGAGATGTGCTTTATAACCAAACATTTTCTGTGTGCAGATGAGAAGAATGTATATTCTTTGGTTGATGAGTGGAGTATTCCATAGATATCTATTGGGTCCAATTTGTCAAGTGTCCAATTTAAGTCCAGAATTTTGTGCTAGTTTTCAGCCTCGATGCGACACTGTCAGGGGGGTGTAAAATCTCTCACTATTATTGTGTGGCTGTCTCATCTTTTTGTATGTCTAGAAGTCCGTATTTTATGAATCTCAGTTTTCCAATGTTGAATACATATATAAGATATACAAGTTTTCTTGTTGAATTGAACCCTTTATCATTATGTAACTGACTTCTTTGTCCTTTTTTACTGCTATTGGTTTAAAATTTGTTTTATCTCATGTAAGAATAGTGACACCTGCTCTTTTTTCTTTTTTCCCAGTTGCAGAATAGGGTTTCTCCAACCCTTTACTCCGATTCTACAGGTGTTGTTACATGCGACATTGAAGACAGCAGAGTTAGTTTCTTGTTTTTTTTTTAATTCAACCTGCTACTCTGTATCTTTCATGTGAAGCATTTAGACTGTTTACATTCAATGTTATGATTGATATGTGAGATTTTGATACTGTCATGAAGTTGGTAGCTTATTATTTTTTAGATTCTACTGTGTGGTTGCTTTATTGAGTCTGTGGGCTATATACTTAATTGCGTTTTTGTGGTAGGAGGTATTGCTATTTTATTTCCATGTAAGAACTACCTTAAGAATTTCCTGATAAACTGGTTTAGTGTACCAAATTCCCTTAGTGCTTGCTTGTCTGGAAAATATTTTATTTCTTCTTCAGTTATAAAGCTTAGTTTTAGGTTGAAATTATAGGTTGAAATTTATTTTCTTTAAGAATGCTGAAAATAGGCCCTTAACCTCTCCTGGCTTGTCATATTTCTCCTGATAAGTCTGCCATTAGCCTGATGAGTTTCCCTTTGTACATTATCTGACCTTTTTACCTAGCTGCCTGTAAGATTTTTTATTTAACATTGAGCTGGCACAATCTGGTGACTATATGCCTTGGTGGTATTGATTTTATATACTATCTTGCAGGTGTTCTCTGGATTTCTTATATCCCAAAGTCTACCTCTCTAGCAAAATTAGAAAAATTTTCTTAAATTATTTTCTCAAATATGCTTTCTAGATTGTTTATTTTTTTTCCTTCTCTCTTAAGAATGACAATAATTTGTAGGTTTGGTCACTTTACATAATATCATTTTTCTCAAAGACTTTGTTCACTTTTTAAGATTCTTTTTTCTTTACTTTTGTGTTACTGGGTTAGTTCAAAAGACTGGCCATAAAGCTCTGAAATTCTTTATTCTGCTGGATCTAGTACATGAATAAAGCTTTCAACTGAAATTTCTTAAGTAAGTTTTTCAATTCCAGAAGCTCTAATTGATTTTCATTAAATATGTTTATCTCTTTCTTCACTTCCTGGGTTATTTAGAAGTTTCTTTGTGTTGATTTTCAACCTTCTCTTGGATCTTTTTAGGCTTCTTTGTAGTCTGTACTTTTAATTCTTTATCTGTCATTTCTGAGTTTCCATTTTGTTTAGGATACATTGCTGTAGAGCTGGTATAATCCGTTGATGGTGCCACAACATTCCGATTTTTTATAGTGTCAGAATTCTTATGCTAGTTATTTCTCATCTGGAGATGCCAGCACTTCTAATTTTTGTAATTATTTTCATTTGGACCCAGTTTTCTTTTTTCCTTTTCTTTTTTCCTCTCAAATATTTTTGTTTTCTCTTTCTCTTTTTCCCCCTCCCTTGCTGGTGTGAATGTAGACAATGTTGGGTAGGGCCTATTGGCTTTACTCCTATAAGCCCTAAGCACTTTTGCAAGTTTTGTATTGGGCTGTGCAGTTTCACTGCTAAGCCAGTAGATGGCACTTACGAGTAAAATCTGGCTCTGGCCAAAGTGGCTGGGTGTATTCTCAATCCCTGCTTAGAGGGGAAGATCTCTGTTGCCTTAGACAGTGGGCTGATCCATGAAGTGCACAGTGTTCTGATCACCTTCCTCAGCCACTTGGTTGGCTGGGAGCGGGTGGCAAGTTGCATGTGAATGGATCCTGCAAGCATACCTACTGAACCCTCTAGGGATGGCAGGCATAATCAGTGCCTAGCGTGTTCCAGTGGGTGGCCACCAAGCACCCAGAGGTAGGCCTCATCATAAATACCTCCTTGGCCTCATGTTCTCTGTATGGGCAGCTGGGGCAGCCTAAACTCCTAATCTGGAAGAGTGGGTGCTCCAGATGCCTGGAGATCTGCCTTGGCTTGAAATGTAGAGAGTCTCACTACATCACAATCTCTGAAGCAGTAGGGCAGCTCAGATTGCTAAATTAGACAAACAGGTGGTCATAATGACTGGCAATCTGCCTGGGCATGGAGTGGAGATGGCCCTCGCTGTACTAGGAATGTTTGCATTGGAAGGTGCAGCAGGTCGAGCCGCTAATACAGGTGAGCAAGTCCTCTGAATGCCTAGAAGTCTGCCTGAATATGGAGTGGAGAGGGCCCCACTGCACCACAATCTACGGCCAGGAAGTGTGGCATATCTTAGATTGAACCAGTTGAGAGGGTGCTCCAAATGCCTGGAGATATCCCTGTGCATGAAGCAGAGAGGGCCTCTCCATACCAGGCTCTTTGCACGAGAAAGTGGAGTGGGTCAGGCTGCTGATCCTGGTGAACAAGTGCTCAGAATGCCTGCAGATCTGCCTGGGTATAAGACAAAGAAGGGCCTCTGCATCAGGATCTGGGCACAGAAAGAGTGAGGTAACTCAGGCTTGGTGATATGGTTTGGATATTTGCCCCCTCCAAATTTCATATTGAAAAATCCCTAACATTGGAGATGAGATCTGGTGGGAGATATCTGGGTCACAGAGAAGGATCCCTCGTGAATGACTGTGATGACTTAGTTCTCACACTCTTTGTCCATGTGAGAGCTGGTTGTTTAAAAGAGTCTGGCACTTCTTCCTCTATCTTGCTCCCTCTCTCATGATATGATGTGCCTGGTACCCCTTCACTTTTCTCCATGATGTTAAGCTTTCTGAGGCCTTACTAGCAGCAAGTAGATGGAGGTGCCATGCTTGTACAGCCTGCACAGCCATGAGACAAACAAATCTTTTTCATTTATAAATCACCCAGTCTCAGTTATTCTCTAATTACAATGCAAAATGGACTAACACAGGCTGCTGGTCCATGAGAGTGGGTGCTCCAAATGCCTGAAGATCTGCCTGGGGTGGAGTGGAGGGAGCCCCACTGCCTCATGATCTCAGGGGAGAAGGTTAGGGTACCCAGCAATGACACATGTAGGCTGCTTTTAGGTCACTAAGCTGGCCCTGGCTGTAAGTCTCATCACCCCAGAGAAACTGCAGCTGTAGCAACTCTCCTACATCCCTAGGCCTGTGATGGGAGAGAGCACTATTTTAGCACCCACTGCTGAGGCACTTTTCACAATTCTGGCTGTGGATACCCCTACTCTACACAAGAGCAAGCACTCTAATCTATGACCCCAAGACTAAAGTGGCTGCTAGGTCACCAAAAAAATGACTTTGTATGCACCCACATTAAAAATGGTGTCCTGCTCTTGGTCTTACATGTGGGAAAACTTTTCCTGGCGTATTTTCTTCTCAGTGTTTCTAAGCCTATCCCCAAATTAGCTCCAGGACTAGGTAGAAGTCATGTGCTCTCCTTCAGTCTGAGTTGCTCAGATCCCTATTGGAAAGGTGAGTCACAGAAGGAGGCTCTCTTACCTCTCTGATGTATAGAGGCTTCATCCACTTTTATCAGCCAGATGCTGTCACAGGGGTATATGCCCATGTTTTCCTCCTTGGGATCTGGGATGTTCTTCACAATTCTGGTGAATTCTCATTTTCCTTCTTGAATTAAACCTCACAGAATTGATCTTTATATACTATTGTGCTATTTCCAAGTGGTGGAAGCATACTAAAAGCCTTTAATCCACCATCTTGGGGGAGAAAAGTTAAATATTTTTAACAATATCTCTGGAAACATTTTTTTCTAAAGTTCTGGTAAGGGGCAAATTGACAAACTTATTTCTTCACTCTTTGTGTTGCCATTTTTTAATGGAACGTGTGTCATTAGGGAGAGAGTGGAGGAAAAGCTGAACTGGGAAGATATTATCAAATATTCAATGTGAAAGATTTTTCCCATGATGTTCATTGGCATCATAATGTCAATAAATTTCATATGATCTTTTGAGGCAGACTTTTTTTGGTCCTCTTTATATAATTTCAAGACTGTAGGAGCACAGAGTTAAAAGATCTAAGATAATGGGTGGCTAGTTCTCTGCCATCTTCTACAGGATACATGTCACTTTCACCATCTCACTGCTTATATTATGGTCACCACTAATGATACCCTACTGGGTGAGTATGGGAGCATATATTTTTATATATACAAGCAGGATGCAAGCCAAACCTCCTCATGATGTTGAGTAAAACCACAAAGGTATAGAAAACCAAACTGATCACCTAATGTTTTTCAGATACTCTACAGGGAATAAATGCATACTCTAGCAGGTTTTAATGCCCTGCTCCATGTACATGTATCCAGACTGTCATCAACAGTTGCAGCAGAGTTTTTAGGAGGCTGACAGCATATTACCTTATATCACTGAGTTGTCCTTATTCTCTGCTTAAAGGCTATTTCTGTCATTATAGGATCTCTCTGTACTACAATCAACCACAAAATAAAAATGCAAACAAGTTAATACTCCAGAAAACAACAGTCAACCAATATCCAGATGAACATCTCTGGATAAATGTTCCAGCCTCCCTCTCATCTAGGAGGAAGATTCTACTTGTATATGATTTTTAAAAGAATCCTAAAAAGACTGAAACTCAATTATTCTTAGCTGTAATCCACTCATTAACACACTCTGCTGACTTCTCTTTTTAACTATATCACTTTTTCTACTTCCCCATGTGTAATATCTGAGATATCCTCTCAATTAAATTATCTGTCTTTCCATTTTGGGGAAATACACACTAAGATGCATATTTTAGTCCATGTAAAGTTCATAGTCATACTGTGGCATGGCATTGAATCCCCATTTTATTAATAGGTACAGTTCCATTCTTCCACACTGGCCACCTGTCTGCTCTGGGAATGCAGGCACATCAGTAAGCAGTGAGAACCATATGCTGGAGTCTTTGTAGGGAATTACATTTTCTGGAAGACCAATTACATTAGTGAATAAAATATACTGATATAACATAGATATTCTCTTGTATGTGTGCATTTGTACAACTATATTTTCTATTTAGAATCCTCTCTGCTTTATTCCTCTAGAGAAATTATTCTCATCCTGCAAAATAAAAGACCAAATAATAATTTTATTGTAAAGTATTCTGTATTATCATTTAACAAGTTAATAATTTATCTCTCCCATTTTTCCTTGAAGATCTTCATGTCTAAATCACATATTATTATAATTCTGTGTGTGTATCTTTTTCTATATTCTACTTAGTAGAATCTTGAGATCAAATATGAAGTTGTATTTAACTTTCAAATGCAACTGTGCAGTGGAAAGTATTTCCTGCAATATTTTTCTCATTGCCACAGGACACAGACTCTAAAATTGACCACACAATTGGACATAAAACAATCCTCAGCAAATGCAAAAGCACTCATATTGTGCCAAAGACTCTCTCAAACCACAGTAAAAAACGAATTAGAAATCAAGACTAATAAAATCACTCAAAACCATACAATTACATGGAAATTAAATAACCTGCCTCTGAATTACTTTTGGATAAATAATAAAATTAATGTAGAAATCAAGAAGTTCTTTAAAACTAAGGAGAACAAAGATACAACACGCAAGAACCTCTGGGACACAGCTAAAGCGGTGTTAAAAGGATGATTTATAACTCCAACTGCCCACATCAAAAATTTAGAAAGATGTCAACTTAACAGTCTAATGTCACAAGTGAAAGAACTAGAAAACCAAGAGCAAACCAACCCCAAAGCTAGCAAAAGACAAAAAAAAAAAAATCACCAAAATCAGAGGTTAACTGAAGGAGTTTTAGACATGCACACACAAAAACATGCAGATCAATGAATCCAGGAGTTGGTTTTTTAAAATATTCAATAAAATAGTTAGACCACTAGCTAGAAAAAGAAGAAAAGAGAGCAGATTCAAAGAAACACAATTGGAAACGATGAGGGGGATATTATCACGGACTCCATAGAAATACAAATAGCCAACAGAAAATATTATGAACACTTCTTTGCACATAAACTTGAAAATTCTGAAGAAATTGATAAATTCCTGGATGCATACACCTGTCCAGACTCAACCAGGAAGAAATTGAATCTCTGAACAAATCATAACGGGCTCTGAAACGGAATCATTAATGAATAGCTTACCAACTAAAAAAAGTCCAGGACCAAATGAATTCACAGCCAAATTCTACAGTGTGTACAAAGAGGAGCTGGTACCATTCCTATTAAACTATTCCAAAAAATTGAGGAAGGGGGACTTCTCTCTAACTCATTCCATGAGGTCAGCATCATCCTGACACCAAATCCTGGCAGAGATACAACAAAAGAGAAAACTTCAGGCCAATATCCTTGATGAACATGGATTCAAATATTCTCAAAAAAATACTGGCAAACTTAATCTAGCAGCACATCAAAAAGCCTGTTCACCAGGATCAAGTAGGCTTTATCCCTGGAATGCAAGGTGGTTCAACATACACAAATCAATAAATGTGATTCATCACATGAACAGAACTAAAGACAAAAAATGTAATTACCTCAGTAGAGGGAGAAAAGGCTTCCAGTTAAAATTCAATACCCTGATGTTAAAATCTCTCAATAAACTAGCAATCAGGCAAGAGAAAGGTATAAAGGCATTCAAATATGAAAAGGGAAGTCAAACTATCACTATTTGCAGATAGCATTTCTAGATTCTATATTCTACATTCTATTTCAGATTTCAGTATCTAGAAAACCCCATAGTCTAGGCACAACAGCTCCATAGGCTGATAAACAACTTCAGCAAAATCTCAGGATACAAAGTCACTGTAGGAAAATGACTAGCATTCCTATACGCCAACTGTAGTCAAGCCAAGGACAAAATCAGGAACACAATCCCATTCACAGTTTCCACAAAAAGAATAAAATGTTTAGGAATAGAGCTAGCTAGGGTGGCGAAAGAATGAGAACTAGAAAAAAACTGTTTTAAAATTTATATTTAACCAAAAAAGAGCCTGAATAAACAAGGCAATCCCACACACTCACACACACACACACACACACACACACAAAACAAAGCCAGAGGCATCACGCTACCTGACTTCAAACTATGCTATAGGGCTATAGTAATCAAAATAGCATGATCCTGGTACAAAAACAGACACATAGACCAATGGAACAGAATAGAGAGCCCCAAAATAAGGCCAAACATCTAGCACTGTGTAGTCTTCAACAAGGCCTACAAAAATAAGCAATGGGAAAAGGACTCTCTATTTAATAACTGGCTGACCATATACAGATTAAAACTGGACCCCTCCCTTATACCATATACAAAAATCAACTCAAGATCCATTAACAAATTGAATGCAACACCCCTAACTATGAAAATCCTGAAAGAAAACCTAGGCAATACCATTATGGACATAACAAAGGTCAAAGAATTCATGACCATGATGCCAAAAGCAATCTCAACAAAAGCAAAATTGACAAATTGTATCTCATTAAACTAAGGAGCTTCTGAAAAGTAAAATAAACTATCAACAGAAAAAACAGACAACCTACAGAATGGAAGAGGATTTTTGCAAACTATGCATCTGACAAAGGTCTGACATCTAGCATCTATAAGGAACCTAAGAAAATATTAAAAAAAAAATAAAAACTGAGCAAAAGACATGAATAGACATTTTTCAGAAGACATACATGTGACCAACCAACATGAAGAAAGCTCACTATCACTGATCGTTAGATAAATGCACATCGAAACCACAATGAAGTACCATTTTACACAAATGAGAATGGCTACTACTAAAAAGTGAAAAAATAATAGATGCTGGCGACGCTGTGAAGAAAACATCTATACACTGTTTTGGGGAGTGTAAATTTGTTCAACCATTGTGGAAAGCAGTGTGGCAATTCCTCAAAGAGTCAAAAACAAAACTACCTTTCTACCCAGCAATCCCATTACTGTGTATATACCCAAAGGAATATAAATCATTCCATCATGAAGATACTTGCATGTGTGTGTTTATGCAACACTATTCACAATAGAGAAGACATAAATCAACCTAAATGCCCCTCAGTGGTAGCCTAGATTAATAAAAAAAGTGCAGTACATCTACACCATGGAACACTGCGCACTCATACAAAAGTATGAGAAAATATCCTTTGCAGGAACATATGTCCAGAATGGTATTGCCTAGGTTGTGGGTGGAACTGGAGGGCATTTTCCTCTGCAAATTAACTTTGGAAAAGAAAGCCAAATACTGCATGTTCTCACTAAATGGGAGCTAAATGATAAGAACACATGGACACATAGAGGGGAACAACAAACACTTGGGCCTGTCTCAGGGTACAGAGTGGGGTGAGGAGGAAGATCAGAAGAAGTAACTAATGGGTACTAAGCTTAATACCTGAGTGATGAAATAATCTGTATAACAAACCCCCATGACACAAGTTTACCTATGTAACAAACTTCCACATGTACCTTTGAGCTTAAAGTAAAATTTAAAAAAAAAATTTAAAAATCATGTGTATAAAATAATTTCCAAAGATTTTTATTTCTGATATGCTCTAATATCCAATTATTAAATGACTTGTTAGATGCTTCAACTTGGATAATGGACTATTTATTAAAACTGAATATATCTAGAAATATTTTTATTTATCTCACATCACTGTGCTCTGGGTCATTACTTCCAGATGCTAAAATGTAAACTTTATTTGTGTGACTTTATTTTTCACTGTAGTGGCTATTTTTTTCAGTCACTCCTTCATATACAATTTTACCTATTAAGTAATAAGTAAAGGACCTCCTTTAAGTCCTTGTGGGAATAGATTGCCAATCAAGTTGAATTACCTGATAGTCCAATGAGAGTCCTTAGAACAACATACCAATTCTGAAATTGATATCCTCAGAAATGTCCTTGTCCAAATTCTCACCTATGTTTTCATAGTCAACTTTTCTTTCCTTTATTGGAAATACCCCAATATTTTTCTAATAATATCTGTCTCCGTTTTTCCCCTCAAACTTAGTAAGTAACTGTATCAATTGCTTTCAACTGAAGAATTATGTCTGACTTAACAATTGGTACTAAACAAGTGATTATAGTCAATGAATTCCCGGAGACAACATGAGATATTCTCTATCGATTAGAATTTAAAAACAGGTGAAATGTAAATAAAATCCTGTTTGTATACTGAGAATGGGAAAATGATAGTCCATGATGAATTGTTCTTACTTGTATGAACCTAAGAAAAGGTCATCATTAGGAATAAATTTGGCAGAGATTAGATAGGTACTCCCATTCCACCAATTTAAAGGAAATGAGAAATTAAAAAACAAAACAACACAAAATGGTTGTTTCCAAATGTCATTAGATAATAGGGCAGAAATAAAAAAACTTTAACCTCAAACTCCTTGTCTTCAACCAGGACCTGAATCTGAGAAAGTATATGACATTGCTGAAATACTTCTTTTTTTTTATAACTGCAGGCTGACACTCCTGAAAACCAAGGTCACAGAGTCATTTTGTGGGTTAATGAATTACAACTCCAGTTGAATGCACAACATTGTCAGATCTCTTATATGAAAGTTAAGATCCTGACTTTTTAAATAAAGTTATAACCCGATACTTGTAATCAGTGTTTCTTAGAGGACCCAGAGGACTTTTGAAATGCTTTTTAAAAGAGCTGCCTTGTTCGAAAGAGTCGTGACCCTCCTTTCATTACTGTTCACTTGGAAATAAGAATTTACATTCAAAATTGTCTACAGAGTGAAAAGCAGAATCAAATTTAAATCCAGAAAGAAATATGGTGATTCACTAATTTATATTAGTCAAAAATGATGGAGGATCAATTTAGTGCATGCTTACTCAAGAAAATAAGATTTTAACTTTGATTAGATTCAATTTATTGTTATATGTGCACTTATAGGAAATCTTACATTAAATAAGATTGTTGAGGGATTTGTATTTGCTTTTAATAGTTAATTAGATTGTTTAATAAAACCTTAGTCTGTAAGGCCAAAGAAAAATTGGCATAACATAGGGAAAGATATTTAAATATTTGAAAAAATATTTAAATACTTCCTGTTTGCCTATGTCCTCTTTCACTATATTATCTGACACTGTTCAGAAGACTTCATTTCCTTATTATCAGGAATGCATTGATGTGAAACACACTAAAATATTTTTTTAAAAGAATGTTTATAGATAAAACTGGATACCTCTTCTCAGTAAAACCAGAAATTCTAAGATTGTGAAGTATAGAAGCAACTAACTCCTAGAAGAAATATGGATCTTATCAGCATTATAGGCATAGCTGATGACAAGTTTTAACTGTGGTGTTTAAGTACAGTTAAACAGATATGATGACATAACCGTATTTTAAGAAATAAATTGATCTAAGTTCTCTAACTGTAGTTAACATATCATAGAGTACTCAAGAAGAGTACAAACTGCTTATAAAGGTTTTACTATATTTACTCATCTAAAACTACTTGGTTACAACACTCATCTAATTCCCAGATCTGAGTAAGTTCGTAGACACTAAGCCTTGAATGAAGTTAGTATTTGTTGCTATCAAAGAATCTTAATTGACACAATCACGTTGTGTACTACTGTGGCCTAAAAGGGTTTTTCTCACTCCTGTCTGGAGTTGCCCAGTTGGCCATCTGGTGCATTAGCTATCCATAGGGTCTTCTTCTGAAGGACCTGAACAGCAAGTGAGAAGCTGTCAATTCCGCTACAGAATTATCATGTAGGAAGGTCATGATTAGCATTAGAAGCATAGAATTCTAGGTATTTAGAATACTACTTACAAGGGACGTGAAGGGCCTCTTCAAGGAGCACTACAAACCACTGCTCAAGGAAATGACAGAGGACACAAACAAATGGAAAAACATGCCATGCTCATGAATAGGAAGAATTAATATTGTGAAAATGGTCATGCTGCCCAAAGTAATTTGTAGATTCAATGCTATTCCCATCAAGCTACCATAGACTTTCTTCATAGAATTAGAAAAAAACTACTTTAAATTTCATACAGAATCAAAAAAGAGCCCATATAGCCAAGACAATCCTAAGTAAAAAGAACCAAGCTGGAGGCATTATGGTACCTGACTTCAAACTATTAAAAAGTTAGGAAACAACAGATGCTGGAGAGGATGTGGAGTAATGAGAATGCTTTTACACTGTTGGTGGGAGTGTAAATTAGTTCAACCATTCTGGAAGGCAGTGTGGAGATTCTTCCAGGGTCTAGAACCAGTAACATCGTTTGAACCAGCAATCCCATTACCCATTATAATCCTTTGGGTAAAGGATTATAAATCATTCTACTATAAAGACACATGTACACGTATGTTTATTGTAGCACTATTCACAATAGCAAAGACTTGGAACCAACCCTAATGCCCATCAATGATAGACTGGATAAAGAAAATGTGGCAAATATATACCATGGAATATTATGCAGCCACAAAAAAGAATAAATTCATGTCCTTTGCAGGGACATGGATGAAGCTGAAAGCCATCATTCCCAGCAAACTTACACAGGAACAGAAAAACAAACACCACATGTTCTCACTCATAAGTGGGAGTTGAACAATGAGAAAACATGGACACAGAGAGGTGAACAACACACACCGGTGCCTACTGGGGTAAGGGGCAAGGGGAAGGATAGCATTAAGACAAATACGTAATGCATGTGGTGCTTAAAACCTAGATGACGGGTTGATAGGTGCAGCAAACCACCGTGGCACATGTATACCCATGTAACAAACCTTCACGTTCTGCACATGTATCCCAGAACTTAAAGCATAATAAAAAAATTTAAAAAGAATAAAAAAGACTCATAGGTATTTAGATGAAAACTAATTAGATCCAAGATTTCAGTCAAACTCAGCATAAGTATGTATAAGGGATGAAGATTAAACTACACCTACTATCAGGGAAAACTGCAAACATTTACTGCTGCTTTAAAATACCAGAGAATGAACAAAGGGAAATACTAATAATTGGCTTCACTATGAGAAAGTATATTGCTGACGGTTATTTGTGATAACTACTATTAGTATCATATTTTCACATGCATAACAATTGTGTGTAATATAAGTTTGTGCCAGATTAATTTTGAAAATTTTTATTTGCTTATAATTCTAAACTTGGCTCCCTACCTTCAGTCTCCTGTTACTAGGCTGTCATGATCACATGATTACACTGTAAAAAAATAATGAACATTGACTGTAACATTTAAATGTTTGCTGAAAAAATACGTCTTTTTTCCCCGTTAACACAGAAATTTGAAGACAGTTTACATTTTTTATATCCTATATCGTGTTCTAAGCTGAAATCGCTGGAGGAAATGAGACAAGGGAAGACAAAAAGGAGGTTTCATATCTCATCTGCCCAGTGCAGGCTAAATGCAGATGGACTTCTGATGGGGCCCTGAAGGACAAGGTTGATCTGCTGGGAGTTAGCTGAGACCAAGAAAGGTTAAGAATGAACTCATATCTTAAAAACTGAAAAGTATCAAAGCTAAGAAGCCAAACGTGTTGTCAAATCCAAGGGGAAAACGTAACTAAGATTAGACAAGCAGGTCAAACGTTTAAGGGAAAGTAAGATTCACTTATCAAACATTTTAAATGCATGCAACGTGTTTAGTGTCTGAGGATATCCAGACTGACAAGCTCATAGCCTCATGGAGGAGACACACATAAATAGGTCACTATAACACAACACAAAGTTTTCTGTCATAGAAAATGGAGCATAGTATTACAGATGCAAAAGAGAGTGTCAGTTAAGGCAGTTGAAATGGAGGACACAAAAGGTTTTCTGGAAAAAAAAAGCTCAAGCTTATACTTAAAGAATACTTAGAAGTGAGATAGATAAATGATACCTGCATGATAAATTCAGAAAAACATTCTAGGAGGAAGAGTTAAGATACCCCAAAGTATAAAATCAAGACACTGAACAAATAATATTGGAAATAAGGAAAAGTAAGTGCTGCTAAATATAGACATGCAAGGAAGAATATAGCAAAATGGTGGAGGATAGAGGATGTGGGTAAAGGAAAATAGATGTTCTCTATTATGCCATGTTGAGAAGCTTAGATAATAGCCTGTAGGAGATGGGTGGCAATTAAAAGGTTTCGGTGATTTTATTAGAGGATAAGTCATTTCCTTTGATGCAGGATTTCCCTTAAATAAACATCCCATGCCTCTTTCCCCACCTACTCACTACTTCCCACTGAGTATAAATGAAATTATCTAATTGATGAGTTAGAAGGAAAATGATCACCCTCTTCTAGGCTATCTCTTGGATATGCCTTCCTTCTGAGAGTGTGCATGCTGTTTTGCTCCTTCAGTGAGTGGATGAATTAGAGTGACAACCTACAACACTGTGGGGGAGATCTCATTGCTCAGCTGTGCTGCTGACTGGTGGCAGCTGTCTTTCAAATTTAACGAAGAGTGTTGACCTATCCTCTTCCTCTAGATTTGAAGACACTCTCTACTGTCTGCTTTTTTATAATAAATGTAACATTTTGATCTCTAATTAATTTGTTCAGGGAGAGAAGAAAAAAGGTGGTGTTTACTGATGTCGTAAAACTCTAATATCTTTCATTTTAGATGAATCATTGGTAGTTGTGCTTAAGGTCAGTTTGAAAATTACAAGGTCTGTCAGAAAACACTAATTACTTCTACATGAGGTGAGGAGAACCAAGAAGTTTGACAACGGGTGTTAAAAGAAAAAGGTAGAGTTGAGAAATGGCTAAAGAAGAAAACTAGGGCTCAGTAAATAAGATGTTACAGGATGGAAAAGAAGGTAGTAAGGACGGCACTTAAGTTATTAGTTTAGGTGACCATGTGAATAGTAAAGTCACCAACTCATAGAAGAAATAAGAAAGTTCTAATTTAAGAAAAAAAAACAATTTGGGATTCAATTTTTCTATGTGATACATGTCATGTCTAGCTGAAGCTGGATATATGAGTCCAAGGACCCGCAGGAGATGACTCATTGAGTGGTGGTAAGTGAAATCATGAAAGTGAGAGAAGTTACTCAGAAATACTCTTGAGGGTGAGAACAATAAAATGAGGATAAACAATTGGCCAAAAGAACTTTTAAGTGGTATGTGGTAGAATACTATCTCGCTTAGAAGACGAAGTTCTATAGAAAGAAAACCAAGAAGTTGTCACTAAAGCAAAGGCAGTTACATTTTTATAAAAAAAGAAATAACCAAAGATAATCACATTTGCAAAGAAGTTCATTTACAGAAGAATTGAAAAACTATAATTAATGTGACAGTTAGTGGATTACCATAGTATTTTAGTTTTGATCGATGGTTAAAGAGGAAAATGACCAGATCTCCAAAAAACACAGACCATAATGTAAAATAAATTCAACAATATTAAATTTAAGAATTTCTGTTTATTAAAGGAGACTATAATGAAAGTGAAAAGACAGGCGACATTCTAGGAAAAGATATTTGTAGCACGTTCAGCAAATAAGTATTTAATATCTGATGTATATAAAATTAACAGCAACAAAAAGCCTAATGACTCGAAAGGGAAAACTGGGGGTGGGGGCAGGGGGAGGGTGAATGTGAGCATTCAATTACAGAAGAAGAAAGATGAGTGGCAGATAAATGTATGAAAGGATTCACAACCTCATTAACATGTAAGAAAAGATAAATTAAATCCAAAATAATATAGTATTTCACACCTACAAGATTAACTAAAAAAAAAGAACAAAATAAATGATAAAATTAAATGTTGCTGTGAATAGTTAGCCAATTACAATCTCTTATTTCCTCCTAGGAGTAAAAGTTGGTGAAACCATTTTAGAAATATTTCAATGCAAAGTTAAACATGTACACACTCTATGATTCAGCTATTGCTTTGAAAAGGACAAAGGACACAAACACTTTCAAAAGAGGAAATCCACATGGCCAAAAAGAATATTAAAAAATGTTCAACATTACTCATCATTAGAGAAATGAAAATCAAAATTACAATGAGATATCCTCACATACCAGTCTGAATGGCTATTACTAAAAAGTCAAAAAAAAAAAAAAAAAAAAAACAGATTCTAATGACGTTGTGGAGAAAAGGAATACATACACTGCTGGTGGGAATGTAAATTATTTTAGCCATTGTGGAAAGCAGTTTAGTGGTTTCTCAAAGAACTTTTAAAACAGAATTATCGTTTGACTCAGTAATCCAATTACTAGGTATATATCCAAATGAATATAAATGGTTCTACCATAAAGACACATGCACGTGTATATTCATCACAGCATTATTCACAATACCAAAGACATGGTAGCAACATAAATGCCCATCAGTGGTAGCCTAGATAAAGAAAATATGGTAAATATACACCATGGAATACTATACAATCATAAAAAGGAATTAGATAATGTCCTTCGCAGTAACATGGTTGGAGGTGGAGGCCATTATCTTAAGAAAACTACTGATACAGTAACAGAAAACCAAATACCACATGTTCCATTTATCAGTAGGAGATAAATGTTGAGTAGATATGGGCACAAAAAGGGAGCAGCAGACACCCAACCCTACTTGAGGGTGGAGGGTAGGAGGAGGGACAGCCTCAAAAAACTACCTATAGGGTACTATGCTGATTTTCTGGGTGATGGAATCATCTGTTCACCAAACCCTGTTGCATGCAGTGTACCTATATAACAAACCTGCACATGTATTACTGAACTTAAGATTAAAATTAAAAAAAAACTCATTACCTCAGACAAATCTTGTACCAGAAGATACGTTTAGATAGTTTATATTAGTATTTTTATTGCATTATATGTATTTATATATAGATACATACAATAAATATATATACAAATGTTTGTATATATAAGCAATCCTTATATTCTTCAATAAATAACTGATGAAATATATAAGATATAAATGACACTTGCACATATTGGTATGAGATTAAAAATCTTGATTGTGTTCAACAAAACAAATCAAGAAGTACAGCTAAATAGCACTTGCATAAATTTTAAAGGCAGGCAAAATTAACCTATATTGTTTAGGGATACACATACAAGTGGTAAAACTATTATGAAAATTCAGGAATTATCAACTTAAGAGCCAGAAGAGTGACCATCTGTTGGAGGGGTTAGGATGAGGCTATGATTGTCGACAGGCATAGAGGGACTTCTGAGGTACAAGTGATATATGTTTATTAGTCTAGGTGATGGGTACACAAGTATTCTCTTTAAAACTTGTAAAGAGTTTTTCTTTAAAATGTACTTGTATATTTTATATACTATTTACAATATATTTCACAATTTAAGGAAAATTTTTAAACAAAAATAAATAGGATGCTGGAAGGCTGTGACTGCTTTCTTAGCCACATATTCAAAATTATAATAAAAACTATTGTTAGAAAAGTAATAGTAAACAGGACTTCTGCATTGTGCAATCTGACAGATTAGCTCTTGGAACAAATCATAAATTCAAATACAACATTATTTCACTTGCATTGCTGAGCTGCAAGGCAAATCAGAAAGAATCCATGGAGGCGCAAAACTAAGCAGGGACTGGAATTCAGAGTGGTAAGCATCGCTGAAGCCAGAACTATTTTACTACTAACAGCAGTGCAGACCTAGAATAGTCACTACAGGAGACAGGAGACAAGTCCTAGAGCCAAAAACAAGAAAGGATTGGGAGCAAATTAAGAAACCTGCATCAGATTGGAACACTCGGAAGGCTATAATTTCAGTGAAAGTCTGAATGAGGAGAACAAAAACAAAATAAAACAGACATATCCTCACAAAAGACTTCTTTGTCTCTGCCTTTGGTTCATGGTGGGACACTTACATCAAGAAATTTTTCTCTAAAGAGAACAGAGAGTGGCTCAAGAAAAAAAAATAATAAGCAGTAAGGAAAATAACGTCAGAATACATTTATCTACTCTTCTTTAGGCCGAAACAATTTTATGAGTGGATTCCAGCAAATGCTCAAGCAACACATATAATCTCAATCTTATACAAGTTGTTTCAGAAAAAAAGAAATAAATGTTATTGTGGTCTTAACAGGTTCATGAAATGTATTTTCTGAAATTCATCTTTACTTAATATTTTTAAACTCCCCCAAACCACAAAAGAAACCAAAGTTCCTTAACTTGATAAATGCCACATACCCCAAAACAAAAAAATTAAGAAGTGGTACATGTGCTGTACGTCAGAAACAAGGCTCGGGATTTTGTTATCACCATATGATTTCCTATTTCCATTATATTATAATAATTTGAGAGAAAAGATGAGGTATGAAGTTTAGGAAGGAAAAGATAAATTGTCATTATTTTCAGGCACCACAATCATCTATCTACGTAGAAAATTCAATGTAATATACGTCAAACTGGAAATGTGTCATATTCTGGAATCCATGTAAAGTGTTTCAAGAAGAGAATTGAGCAACAGAATCTAAGGCTAGTAGGTCAAGTAATATGAATTATGGACAATGAATGCTTAACTTGACATTGTGTACCTAATTGGTGTCTTGGATAACATCAATTTTTATAGAGGGGTAGGAAAACAGATTAAGAAAGTCACAAAAAGAAGTGCATGTAGTGTTTTTTTCTCTTCTTTCACATAGTATGATAAAGGGGAATACAGAATTGTAGAAGTAGCTGCAGGAAATATGAATTTTGAATTCATTTTAAGATGCTTGTTATATACTAATAGAAATAACCTGGGCAAGGGGATGGATGCAGCAAACCACCATGGCATGTGTATACCTATGTAACAAACCTGCATGTTCTGCACATGTACCCCAGAACTTAAATAAATAAACAAATAAAAAGTTTCTTTTTATATAAAAAAGGTGATACAAAAGAGAGGAGAACAATACAGAAGTTAAGGCCTTAATAGGAAAAAGAGAATGACATTCATTTTAAAAGGAATTAATGTAGCCTTTATAGGTTCAAATGTGTAGTTGTTACTTTGAGACTGCAAATCAAAACCACATTGAGATACCATCTCATGCCAGTTAGAATGGTGATCATTAAAAAATCAGGAGACAACAGATGCTAGAGAGGATGTGGAGAAATCGGAACACTTTTACACTGTTGGTGGGAGTGTAAATTAGTTCAACCATTGTGGAATACAGTGTGGCGATTCCTCAAGGACCTAGAAATTGAAATTCCATTTGACCCAGCCATCCCATTACTGGGTAGATACCTAAAGGATCATAAATCATTCTATTATAAAGACACATTCACATGTATGTTCATTGCGGCACTGTTTACAATAGCAAAGACCTGCCCATCAATGATAGACTAGATAAAGAAAATGTGGCACATATACACCATGGAATTCTATGCAGCCATATAAAAGGATGAGTTCATATCCTTTGCAGGGACATGGGTGAATCTGGAAACCATTATTCTCCGCAAACTGACACAAGAATAGAAAACCAAACATCGCATGTTCTCACTTATAGGTGGGTGTTGAACAATGAGAGCACATGGACACAGGGAAGGGAGCATCACACACTGGGGTCTGTTAGAGGGTGTCTGACTAGGGGAGGAACAGTGAGGGGTGGGGAGATTGGGAGATTGGGGAGGGATTACATGGGGAGAAATGCCAGATATAGGTCACGGCAGGATGGAGGCAGCAAACCACCTTGCCATGTATGTACATTTTCTTTAACCAGTCTATCATTGATGGACATTTGGATTGATTCCATGTTTTTGCCATTGTGAATAGTGTTTAAGTGAACATATGCATGCATGTGTCTTTATAATAGAACTTTGGGTCTACATCCCATAATGGGATTGCTGAGTCAAATGGTATTCCTCTCTTTAGGTGTTTGAGAAATCGCCACACTGTCTTCCACATGGTTGAACTAGTTTACATTCCCACAAACAGTGTAAAAGCATTCCTTTTTCTCCATAACCTTGACAGCATCTCTTATCTTTTGACTTTTTAGTAATAGCCATTCTGACTGGTGTGAGATGGTATCTCATTGCGGTTTTGATGTGCATTTTTCTAATGATCAGTGATACTGAGATTTTTATATACTTGTTTGTCCCATGTATGTCTCCTTTTGGAAAGTGTCTGTCAATGTCCTTTGCCCACTTTTAAATGGGGTTGGTTTTTTTTTTCTTGTATATTTATTTAAATTCCTTATAGATTCTGGATATTAGAACTTTGTCAGATTCATAGTTTAAAAAAATTTTATCCCATTCTGTAGGTTGTCTGTTTACTCTGTTGATAGTTTCTTGCTGGGCAGAAGCTCTTTGGTTTAATTAGATCTCATTTGTCAATTTTTGTTTTGGTTGCAATTGCTTTTGGCGTCTTTGTTGTGAAATCTTTGCCCATGCCTATGTCCTGAATGGTATTGCCCTGGTTGTCTTCCAGGGTTTTCATATTGTGGGGTTTTACATTTAAGTCTTTAATCCATATTGAGTTGATTTTTGTATATGGTGTAATGATGGGGTGCAGTTTCAATTTTCTGTGTATGGCTAGCCGGTTATCCCAGACCATTTACTGAACAGAGAATCCTTTCCCTATTGCTTGTTTATGCCAGGTTTGTTGAAGATCAGATACTTGCAGGTGTGTGGTCTTATTTCTGGGCTCTCTCTTCTGTTCCATTTGTCTATGAATCTGATCTTGTAACCAGTACCATGCTTATTTCTTTTCTTTTTTTCTTTTGAAATAGGGTCTCACTGTTGCCTATGCTGGAGTGCAGTGATCATGGCTCATTGCAGCCTCAATGCAGGCTCAAGTGGTCCTCCCACCTCAGCCTCCCAAGTAGCTGGGATTACAGGGTGTGAACTACCCCTTACTTTTTTAAGAACTGCTGATACAAGGGAGTTGCATGAATAAGATTTCATTGAAACTTTACCATAATCAAGAAGAACTTACAGTGGAAGCAACCACTTAAAACTTACTAATAATAGGATAACTCTAAAAATCCCTCTACCATTTTTTTTCAGTGGAAAATTATCAGTGGCCTTGACAAGAGCTGCTTTTGCACATGATGAGAGAATAGACATAATTCATTAAGTGCTTTACCAAATGGAGGACAACTCAAACCGTACCTCCACCTTAGAAGCTTTAATTATTCACAGCTAGTTCAACATAACATATTTTCTGAAACATAATCAAAATCTTACACAGGTATTCCTTGTTCTACTTTTATCTGAAGGAAGAATGGGAAATATTAAAATTTATTCTCCTGATATCAAGAACTAACCCACATACAACATGATTTTTATTTCTCTGTCTTTGAATGTATGTAAATTTCATGTGCATATACATGTATAAAAATGTTTTGAATGCGGTCAATAAATTCATATCATTTGCCAAGATTTCTGAATTGATTTAGTTTTTGTGTTTTAATATGGGTGTCTATGTTAGATTTATATCAACCTGTTGTGATGACTATATAATTTTTAATAATGTGACATAAAACAATATTTTAATAATTTAGTAACTAAGGGAATTTTTTCCTAAATGTTGCTACTATCAACATGGCTACAAATAAACTCCTTGAAAATATATCTGTGAAGGTCTGCTTAACACTTCCATTAGAATAAATCTACAAAAGGCAATTTATGACTCAAATAATATATTAATTTAAAGTTTCACAGTTACTGACTAATGTCTACTTTCATTTTCTATCCAAAACGTCTATTCAGATTTACATTCTTAGAAATAATATATGAAAGAATCTGTTTTCCAATGCCCTAAACAATATTGAATATATGTAATTCCTTACTTTTGTTAATTTTTTATCATCATTGTTTTCGTATGAATCCCTTAAATCATGAGGATAAACCGCATTTTATATTGTTATTAAAGTTGTGCATTCCTACTGTTAATTTCCTTTCTGTAAGTTTGATAATGTTACTATTAAGTTGTTCATCATTTTTTTCTTATTCATTTAGAGAAGTTCCTAGGTATTATAAATTTTAATCCTATATCTCATATACTTTAAAACAGACTTTTTTTTTCTTTCAATCTCTTCTTTGCTTACGACATTATTCAGTATATTAATGTTGAAATGTTTACATTACCAGTGTATCTTTTCTTGGTGTTTGGGTTTTGGTTAATATTTACAAAGACCTTCTCTCTACTGTAATTACATAAAAATAAATTTTTAGTAATTTTCTCATATTTTTAAATTTCCAAGTTCCAGGTCAATCAGTTCAATAATTAGAGATTTTAAAATCTTAAAAGCTCTTTTTTCTCAAATTAGGCTCTATAATTTTATAAACAGAGCAGTTATAAATAAAACTTGCATAAAATCAGCCTTGTTTTAATCTGGTGTTCACCATTCAGTAGTTATGTGCCTTTGGCGCACTATAAAACCTGTGTAAGCCTCAATTTTCATATCTGTCTAACATAAATAACAATCAAAATTAACAAATAGATTGGTAGTGAGGATTCAACAAATAATATATGCATTTGGGCATATAAATAATCAATAAGTATTAACTTTATCCTGTCTTGGTACTTTGAATTTACTTAATAAATATCTGAAGTACACAAAGTAAAACTAAGTACTGTTATGCTTAAATATTTAAGAACCCTAGAATTTTTATTATATTCATTTTTTGAATTATATATTTAAAATTATAAATTTTATCTTGAAATGCATGCCCCAATACATCAATTTGAATAAATCATATTAATGATAAGCAATTCCTATATAAAGATGAGTCTGTTTCTAGTTGCTCTCTTCTACAACATTGACGTATTTGACATTTCTTGCATGTAAAATATACTTTTAAAATTTCAAAGTTATTACTGTTCTTCCACTATCCATAAGGAAGCTATGAAAGCTAGCACCAACTTAATTGTACACAACAACGGAGGCCCAAAAAGATTCGATGACTTGCCCAAGTTTATATTATAGATTAATTGAGCCATAATTATATTTTATATCCTCTGCCTCTTAGTCCAGGATTTGATTCTACTTATTACACCAGTGGTAATGAAGTTTTGAATCATCAAACAGTTCCTTAAACCCAAATATGCATCAGAATTACCTGGAGGGCTTATACAAACCCAGAGCATTGAATCTAACCCCAAGAGTTTCTAGCTTTTCCACAAAGTGTGCAGGTGACAGTAATGGGGCTCATCTGGAAATTGAGCTTTGAGTACATGATAGTAAAAGATCCACTCTTGAAATTGTCATGAATGGATAAGGGGATGAGTGGGTGGGGTTTGATGCTTGCCCTCTCTCAGCTTCAACCAAAGAGCTGTACTTTTTCCTTTCATACATGTTGGGCTTCCACTAAAGCAAAAATTGTTTGATAAAAAGTTTCTGCTGACTGAAAAATATGTAAGCAATAAATAGAAATTTAAAACACTGCCTTATAACAAACTATCTCTCTGTTTCATACTAAAAGAATAGAGAATAGTATTGTACCCAAGAGATCCTTATGCTTTTCTGAGGAATGTCAGAGCCCATAGGCTCCAGGGCGGAGTAATATCTTTAATATTGCATAGTTGGCTGTTTTTTCTTTCTTTTGGTAATGTTTGGTACAAAGCATATCCGGTCATCACCATACCATGTATTAGTTAGAGAACATTCTTACCAGTTTGGATGAAGACTCTTCCAATCTAAAATAACACAACATTCTATTGTTAAATCTGATCAAAACATGGAAGCATCAAAATGACCTAATTGTAGAATGTTTGGAACCAGCCAAGTCATCATAGTATGAGAGGGAATTCATCCTTAGACATCTGGAAAAATGCATTTTGATACTGCAGGATACCACGTATGACCTATCCTTAAGTGTTGTTTTCCATGTGTTTGTGTGTTTGCATATGTGTGGTAGTTAAACATTCACAAAAGGCCTTTTAGAAAACTATGCTAAGTTACTCTAAATATCAAGTTATCTTTCCTTGGCCCTAGTGTCTTACTTTCTGAATCAGTGGGTTTGGCCTTAATGTTCTCCCCAATCACTTTCAATTATGTCTGGCCATAATCTTGAAAAAAAGCACAAGCAGAACTAGGCTTGAAGTATGCCTTCTGGGGAAAATAATGAGTAAAATGTTTCTTGACTCTCCTGAGCTAACTCTGTGTTGACGTTCTTTAGCTCATTCTACCCTCAGTTGTTTTAAAATATAGATTTTGCAATCAAATACTTTCTTGGTACTATAATAGTTCATAAGAAATTGCTATTAAAAAAGCCACAGAATAACTTGAATTCACCTGTTCAGAGTATTTTCTCAGATGTCCCAACATGTTTTATCTACTCAGCATTTTGTGTAGTACTTAAACGCAAACTTCCTTCCACATGGATTACAAGTTGATTGTACAAAACAGAACACAGTTCTTTCTGCATCTGCCTCACTCTGTGATGAACTTATGTTTTCGGAGATAATACATGCTGAACTTACGCTTAAGGAGATAATTCTCCTGGGGAAGGGAAAAGTTCAACATAATTGACACTGAGTACAAAGTTGTGCCTTAGAAGTTTGGAATTCAAATAGGAAGACCTAAGTTCTAGCCAAGATAGTATGTTGCCAATATGAAACTAAATTTTTCATTTCTAGAATGGGAATTGTTCCCCTCCTCTTGCCTCAAAGAACTACAGATTGTCCTGACTTACACTGATTTGACTTATGATTTTTTTGACTTTACAATGGCATGAAAGCAACATACATTTAGTACAAGCCATAATTCACATTTTGAATTTGATTTTTTTCCCTGTGCTTGTGATATATGTATCATACTCTCTAGTGATACTGGGCAGTGGCTGCCAGTCATCCTGTGATCACTTTGGTAAACAACCTGTGTGCTACCGTGCTCTGCATTGCCAGATGGTTGCCCAACTATAGGATAAGGTAAGTGTTCTAAGCACATTTACAGTAGGCTTGGCTGTGATTTTCTGTAGGTAAGATGTATTAAATGCATTTTTAGCTTATGATATTTTCAACTTTTGATGAGTTTATTGGGACATAACCCCACCATAAGTAAAAGAGCATCTATGTATAACATGGGACTCAACAAATGCTTTGTAAACATGAAAGTGTTCTGTACGAATTTATTTTTCTTTTCTCCCTTAGAGCATTCTTCTTAATCATGTTCTCTGAAGTAATTGTTTGAGAGGTTTTAGTCAGGGATTTCCAGTCTTTATTCTCTGAAATCATCAGCTCTGTCAAGGTTTAAATAATCTTATATAGGCAAAGTAAGACTTGCTGCCTCCCAGTAATGTTTTTCCTTGACTTCAGCCTGAGTAGGGTTGTCATCGAACAAGATTTTATTAGATGAGGCAGTGAAGGAAGAAATACATGATTAAAAATGTAGAAAATGAAATTCTAACTACAACAAAGGCAAACCTACAAGCTTTATATACTAAAATGTAGCCCGATGTTAGACATAAGGTAGGCATTTGAATAATGAAAAATAGTGAAATAAAAATATAGTCAAGTCATGAGTTTTATTATTGAGACAATCTTAGTCCCGCCAGGATCACTAACACATGAGAATGCAAGATACATGATGTATATGACGTGATATGACATGCATATAGATGATGTAAATAGACAGTGATAGATGTAGATATAGCTAGATGGATAATGTGATACAGAAAAATAAATCAGTGTATGAATAACAATGGACAGACAGAACAAACGTATGAATGGGTTTTGTAACATGAAGGAAAAGCCATTATTACAAGCCTTATAGGAACAGAGAAGAATCACTGATCTGCTCTGCCTGGATAAATTACACAAGCATTCAGAGAGAGAGTCAGAGTCACTCCTTGGGCAAGCTATGGGTCTTCCTAGGAGTATCCCTAAAAGACTCACTGCAGCTTCCTACACATACCCTCATTCCACTCAGTTCTCTTTCTATTTCTCTCCAATAGAAGAACAAATAACTGTTAAGATTTTTGGTTGGCAGCATTTGAAGTTACAAATTTATAAGGAAATGCTCTTTTTATATATCAGGAAAAAGTATAAGTCACATATTCAGCTACCTAGTCTGTCCATGAGGATTTAAATGTTCTCAGAAAGTAATTCCCATTACTTAAAAGAAATTCTGCAGGGAAAGCAGCACTCCTTCCAGTTTATCAGTTTGGATCAGTGTGTCTAACTGTCCACTGATTTGCTAACAACTTGTAATAAAAATTTTAAAATCTACAACATGTCTTGGAAAAATATCTGCACTAAATCTTTTTGTCTTAAAGAAGATACACTTAAAAGTATAAACTTAGGTACTAATGAGCTTTTCAAGGTCATAGTCTGGCTGCTTATATAACATGCTATGAGATTAATATGAATACCCACTCACAAAAATTTCTATAAAGAAAAATAGAAAATAATTGCTAAGGACAATTCATTTTAGCTCAGTTCTTTAAATGTTGCCACCCTCAGTTCATCCTTCTTTCCTTCCCTCCTTTCTCCTTTCCTTCCCTTCCTTCCTCTCTCTATCTTTTATTTTTACACAACACAGGAATGTCTTAATCAAATATTCTAAAGACAATAAACTTATTGTGCCACATAACATTTATGGTTAGAGAAAACCCTCTCTTCATTGCAAATTGCATGACAATTTACTTTTTTCCCCATCTCCATTCTTCCTCCAGCGTATTGTACGATGACTAGTTTTAGTAGGTACCCAACAAATATGCATAACATGAATAACTAAATGTCAGGTACAATAAGAGATATGCACAGGAATGTTCTTAACAGTATAGTTTATAATTTTTTAAAGAGAAACAATATAATATTCATCAACAGAAGGTTGAATTAAAGGGATGAATAAACTTTGCTGTATTCACACAATGAAATTAGTATATAGCATTTAAAATGAATAACCTATAGGCACACTTGGCAATATGGATAAATATTAGCTATATAATACAAAAAGATAAATCTCAAAAAGAATACATATAACCTGTCATTTGCAAAGTTAAAAAACTAAATTACAAAAAAAATATTTTTAGGGACACATGTATATGCAATAAGAAACATATACAAATAAATGTAACAGAAAGATGAACATGGGATTTTGGTGATCATCCCCTTAGATGGAGGTAGAGACTGGAGGATGTTACTAAAAGATTATTATATAATGAAATAAATATAGAGTATTATATGATTTCAAGTTTTTGTTTTGGGTAGTGGGTTCTAATAATTAATAAATGAGTACCTGAATATATATAAAATGTCCATAATGATAGTGTGTCATGAGCCAAGGATTATAACTGATCTTAATTTTTGACTGAGGAAATCACATACAATACACAGAAAAATAAATCAGTGTGTGAACAATGGTGGACAGATAGAATAAATGTATGAATGTTTTTTGTAAGATGAGGGAGAGAAGGCTATTCCGAAAAAGAGGGATTAGGCAGAAAGAGGGGATAATAAAATATAGGAGGGAGAAAATCATATTCTAAGGGACTATTGATTCCCTGAGTGACTTCCAGAGCTATGGTCAAAGACTTTGGCCTTAAAGAGGAATGAGAAATTTCTTGAAACATTAGGCCATATTGTTAAATATGTTCAGTTTCCATTATGTTATTTTGATTTTTTGAGACAGAGTCTCACTATGTTGTCCAGGCTGAACTTAAACTCCTGGGCTCAAGCAATTCTCTCACCTCAGCCTTCTAAGTAGCTGAGACTACAGTCATGTGGCACTGAGCCCAGCCTATGGTCTAATATTTAAACATACCTCCTAAATCTTCCAAGATCATGTAAACTTATACATACAATAAAAATCAAGTTATCTGGTGAACCCACCAGAACAAATTATATATATATATATATATAAATTATATATATACACACACACACACACACATATATATGTATACTAGTAATTAGTGTTATACAGAGAATCAAAGCAGAGTGATGTAATAGTGGTCACATGAGGATATTTGTATGTAAATTTGTTTTCTTAGTTATATTTTTCCAATGATTTCTTTTTATTTTTTATTATTTTCTCCTGTAGTCTAGTTCCATAATGATCTTAACAATCATGAAAACATATGTTCTTCCCAAATTTCAAAATCCAAAGAGATGAAGAATTAATGGATTTTTTATTATTTCCTATTAAAACGGAACTCAGAATGATGAGTGCATTTTCATTACAACCTTCCTAGATGGTTAGTCTGAACCAAGGGTTACTCATCTTGTGGAATGTACAAATACTTGGGGCAGTATTTAGGTATCAGGAAGACTTTTGATATCCTCCTTTTAAAGCACATTTTATATATACACCTATGAAAGCTAAATATTCCCAGTAATTTTTTCTCTAGAAATTTAAACACAAAAGTATAAAAATTCCATACTTGAGTTTGGTCTTATTTTTCCTATTCAGACATTATCAATCTTCCTGATGTATTACCAATCATTTTTGAAATTCAGGTTTTTATGGGTATTTAGGATTACTGCAATAAAAAAAATTAACAGTCATAGAAGGTATACAATGACTCCATATTTCGATCTCCATACCTAATCAAGAAAAAGCCTCCCTCACATCCCATACAACAATCTCTTTGAACAGAATTTATGTCAGAATCTAGCACACAATATTCTCTAGCTGGCTCTAAAAGTCCAAGCTAGTGGCATCTCAAGTGCTCCCCCATCAAGGCGTTTTTCAGTCTAACTGGCCTTATATTTTTAGAGCTTTATTTCCCCATTTCTTTTATAACTTATGTTTTCTTTCATTGCCTTAACATGATTACAGTGATAGTGTCAGGTCTTCTGTGATAGTAAGTAGTTTCACCTCAGGTTACCTTGGTTGTGTCAGCACATACTGGGCTTATCTATTGCTCACTGCTCTGTTTTCTCTGCCTTGACTTTTTCTAGCTCATAACAGCTTGATTTTCTAATGCAACTCTTCTCCCAGTTCCCACAGTCTCTGAACTCAAGAGTGCCACTGTTCCAGGTATAATCATGTCTGAAGTGTTCTATCAACAGTCATCCTCCTTTCCGACCAGGGATCTGAGGTCCCATCCACCATATTTTCAGTCTTTATTGCTGACCAGTCCTGTGAATCTTGCATCTTACTGCTAAATTTTAACACATACGTTTCCAGGGAATCCTAACCCTTAATATTAGGATTTCTCCTGTGTGTTCAGTAAATTTTCTTCCTTCTCCCTACTGCTGATATGATACCATGCATTTCTTAGTCTAACATTAAATGTTTTATGATTTGGTCCCTACAAATTATTTAATGCTTCATTTCACAAGATGTACCAGGATGAATATTTTTCTCTAGCCAGATTGAACTCATTGATTCCTTCCTTTGTTTGCTACAATATTCCTTTTCCTGGAATGATTTTAACTATGTGTGGCTGAGTGACTTGAAAATAAGAGTTACTCAAGAAATACTTGTTGGTTTACAGCTGTGTTCAATAAGTTCATTGGTTCAATAAAATATATATTTAACATGTTTTATAAGTTAAGCAGAAGAATACAATAGCAAAACAAACAAAATCCCTCCTAACGAAAGTACATCCAGTAGGGAAAGACAATTAAAAATAACCTATATGTCAGACGATAATAAGTGCTAAAAAGTAAAATTTAACAAGGTAAGGAAATACAGAAAAAAATAAAAACAACTATTTTATACAGAATGGTCAAACTTCCTGGATAAGAAATGTGAGCAAAGACTTAGATAAAACAGTGGAAGGGCACATAAAAATAAGGATAGAACTTTCCAGACAAGAGAAACTCACTCAAGTAGGCCTTCAGATAAGTCATTGTACTTGAAAACAAGAAGGGTAATGAGGAGTGAAAGGAAGGGTTGTTATTTGGGGGACAAGCTAAGGCAGCAGAAGGAGGCATGTGGTAAGAAAGGATCCTTTCCCCTACATATCACCCCCCAAGTAGCAGGTGGATATATACTCACAAAAAGAGAAAGAAAAAAAGAAATATTTTCCTTCACATATAAATAATACTTCAGAGAGAGAGTGTGAGAGAGAGAGATTAGTTTGCCCTGAAATATGAGTGGTAACAGAGAAGCAGGAAGGGGAGGGGAGGGGAGGGGAGGGGAGGGGAGGGGAGAAAGGAAGCAAGAAAGAGAGAATAGAAGGGAAAGGATATGAAAAGTTGGGGAAAAAGGAAGGAAAGAAAACACAGAAAGAAAAAAAGAAAAGAAATAAATGATTTTGAATTCACAAATAAATGATTACTTAATTAAACCTGAAATTCTTGAGTGATATTATAATTTCACTTTTACCCTTTACATTTCAAAATTTAAGAAGAATATACATAAGTTAATTTTGGATGGCATCAGTGGGCCTATTAGTGAAGGGAATATTAATTTATATGATTAGTTTGATAGTTGTATCTTCTCTTTTCTCCTTTTCTTTCCTTTTGAAAAAAAAATATATATAATTATTTTGATAACTATATCTTTCCTTTTTTAAAATATACATTGGCCAGGTGTGGTGGCTCAAGCCTGTAATCCCAACACTTTGGGAGGCAGAGGCGGGCAGATCATGAGGTTAAGAGATTGAGACCGTCCTGGCCAACATCGTAAAACCCTGTCTTTACTAAAAATACAAAAATTAGCTGGGCATGGTGGCACGCACCTGTAGTCCCAGCTACTCAGGAGGCTGAGGAAGGAGAATTGCTTGAACCTGGGAGGCAGAGGTTGCAGTGAGCTGAGATTACACCACTGCACTCCAGCTTGGAGCATGGTGATGGAGCGAGACTCTGTCTCAAAACAAAAATATATATATATACACACACACACACACACACACAAACACACGCACACACACACATTCATATGTTAAGTTCCATTAGGTTTGCCTACCACATAACTTTTTCATTTTTTCCTTGAGGTAAATTACTTACAATATAATACTAAACATTTTAGAGTGAAAGTCAGTGGCATTTAGTATATTTAAAAGGTTGTGCAACTACCATGTTTGTCTCATCCTAAAATAGTTTTGTCATCCCCCAAAAAATTTCAAACCCTTTTCTCAGCTATTTGTCATTCCCTCACTCCCCTAGCCTCTGACACTATGAATCTGAATTCTTTATAGATGGATTTATATATCCTGGATATTTTATACAAATGGAATCACAGAATATATCCCCTTTTGTCTCTGTATTTTTTTTTCACTTGGCATTTTTTTTTGGTTCATCTAAATTGTAGTATGTATTAATACTTTATTCTTTTTTTTTGCAGCTGAAGAATATTTCATCATATGTATATAACATAAATTTTCTGTCCATTCTTCTCTTAATGGCCATTTGGGTTATTTTCATCTTTTGGTTATTGTGAATAGTGCTGCCATGAATATTTAGGTGCAGGTAAGTATTTGAATGACTGTTTTTAATTTCAGGGGGCATATACCTAAAAGTAGAAATAGTGGGTCATATGATAATTCTATATTCAACTTTTTGATGAACCCCAAAAATATTCTCAGTGGCAGCACCATTTTTCATTCCCACCAGCAATGTTAATGGCTCTCTACATCCTTTGTAATAAAATCATTTATTGATATCTGTGGGGGATTGGTTCCAGAACCTGCCCCAGCGTCTTTCCCCCACCACTTCCCGCCCAGATACCAAACTCTGAGAATGCCCAAGTCTTTTATATAAAATGGCACCACCTTTACATGTAAACTGTGCACATTTTCTCATATACTTATAATCATCCCTAGATTATTTATAATACTGAACAGAATGGCTTCACATCACTTTACTTGCGTGGATTCAATGCAATGCTTGATGCAGAGCAAATTCAAGTTTTGCTTTTTCGATTTTTGCAGAATTTTTCCAAATATTTTTTATGTGAAGTTAATTGAATGCAGGTATGTGGTGCTCATAGATATGGAGGACCAACTGTACTTGTTATTCTCCCTTTTTGTATAAAATACAATATGACTGTAGCAATCCTCAGGAATGAGAAGTGGTATTGCATGGTGGTTTCAATTTGCTTTTCCTTAGTGACAAATAATGTTGAACATCTTTTCATGTGCTACGGCCATTTGTATGTTTTTAGAGAAATGTGTACTCAAGGTTTTTGCTCATTTAAAAAATTGGGCTGCTTGTCTTTTTGTTGTTGACTTGTAAGTATGTTTTATATATTCTGGATAGTAGACCATTACTAAATACACAACTTGCAAATACTTTTCCCATTGTGTACATACTCTTTTTACTCTCTTGATGGTTTCCCTGATGCAAAAAACTTTTAATTTTGATGAAGTCATATATTTATATATGTATATATACACATACACACACACAGACACACATACTTATATATATATATATATATATATATATATATATATATATATATATATATTCTTCTGTTGCTCATACTTTTGATGTACCAAAAGTACATTTCCAAATTCGAGTTTGTGGAGATTTACTCCTACCTTTTCTTTTAGGTGATTTGTGGTTTTCTCTCTTAAATTTAAGTTATGGACTTATTGTTATTTCATATTTGTATTTGTCATAAGGTAAAAGTAAAACCATACTCTTTTGCAGGTAAACATGCAATTGTCCCAGTGCTGGTTGTTAAAGAGTCTTGGCACTCTTACTGAATTGTCTTGGCACTCTTGTTGAAAATCAATTGACCGTATTCGTATGGTTTTATTTGTGTACTCTTATTTCCATTCCATTAGTTTGTATGTCTACTCTATTCCAGTACCTCACTGTTTGGGTTACTGTAACTTTGTAGTAAGTTTTGAAATCAGGAAGCATGAGATTGCACTTCTTTAAAAGCACAATTTTAGATATTTAGAAGCGTTTGTGATTCCACATGAACTTGAGGATACACTTTCATTCCTGCAAAAAGGGTCACTGGAATTTTGATATGAGTTGAATTGCATCATTATATCACTTTGGTTAGTATTGACATCTTAACATTAAGTCCTCCAATGCATAAACATGAGATGTGTTCCCATTTACTTAATTTCTGTTCAATTTCTTTCAGCACTATTTTGTAGTTTCCAGTGAACAAATCTTTCACTTCCTTGGGTAAATCTACTTCTAGTCATTTTTTTTCTTTGAATGCTATTGTAAATGGAATTGTTTTCATAATTTTCTTACAGTGTTGTTCATTGCTGATATATAGAAACACAACTGGTTTTGCATATACATCTTGTACACTATAACAAAATGTTACCATCTGTAGTAGCTTTTTTGTGGAAAGTCAGAAATACTGTACGTAGAGAATCATGTCATCTTCAAACAGAGAGAGTTTTACTTCCTGCTTTCCAATTTTTTATTTCTTTTTCTTAGTTAATTGTTCTAGCTAGAATTTCTAGGACAATATTGAATAGCACTGGTAAAAATGTGCATAGTTGCCTTGTTCCTCTATTTAGCAGTATAGTTTTTGGTCTTTCAGCATTGGCTATCATGGTAGCTGTAGGTTTTTCATCAATGCCTTTTTTCACATTAAGAAATACCCTTTTATTCTGGTTCTCTGAGTGCGTTAATTATGAAAGTTGCTGAATTTTGTCAAATGCTTTTTCTTCGCCAATAGAAATCATCATGTGGATTTTCCCTTCATTTTACAAATGTGAGGACTTATAACTGATTTTTTTATTTTGAACTACTATTGCATTCCTAGAATAAATCTATATTTATAATGAATAGCCTTTGCCTAGCTTTGGTATCAGAATAATATGGCCTTCATAAAATAAATTGGAAAGTGTTTCCTACTCTTATTTTTTGGAAAAGACTGAGAAAATTTGGTATTAATTACTTTTTAAATGTTTGTTATAATTCACCAATCAAACCTTCTGGTTTCAGGCTTTCCTGTGTTGGAATTTTTTGATTACTGGTTCAATTATTTACTTAATATAGGTCTAAGATCTTCTTGGATCATTTATGCAATCTGAATACTCCCTAAAGTTTATTTCATCAGGTTTATTTAATTTGCTGGCATACAATCATTCAGAATATTATCTTATAATCCATTTTAATTCTATAAGGTCAATAGTAATATCCTCACTTTTATTTCAGATTTAATTACTTGTGTCTTCTCTCTTTTGTTCTTAGTCATTATAGCTAAAGATTTGTCAATTTCATCTATTTTTTTCAAAGAGCAAGACATTGGGTTTATTAATCTTCTCTATTGTTTTTATATTTCATTAATTTCTGGTCAATTTTTTATTTCCTTCCTTTTATTAGCTTCAGGTTTAGTTTTCCCTTATTTTTATTGATCCTTAAGTATAAAGTTAGGGTTTTGATTTGAGATCTTTCTTCTTTTATAATGTAGGTATTTATAGCTATACATTTTCTTTGAACACTGGCTTCTCTGCATTCTATAGTTTTCCTATGTTGTTTTTATTTTTATTTGTCTCAAAGTATTTCGAATTCTACATGTGATTTTTTCTTTGGCTCATTGGTTATTTATGAATTTGTTGTTTTCTTTCCATGTATCGGTAAATTTTCATTTTTCTGTCTGCTATTGATTTCTGGCTTTATTCCACTGTAGCCAGAGAAGATACTTTTTATTATTTCAATCTTTTTAAATTGATCGAGGCTTTTTGTGGCACAACATATTGTCCATCCAGGAGAATGTTTCATGTGACTTGCAAGTAACATATCTCCTGCTGTTATCAGGTGGTATATTCTATACATTTGTTAGGTCTAGTTGTTATACAGTGTTGTTCAAATCTTGTTTTCTTATTAAACTTCTGTCTACATTTTTTGCTGATTATGGAAAATAAGGTGTTGAAGTCTCCAACTATTATTATAGAATTATCTATTCCTCCATTCAATGTTGACAATGTTTGGTTCATATATTTTAGGACTCTGTTGTTTATTGCTTACATGTTTAAAATTGTTATATATTCTTGATGAATTGACTTTTTGTTAATAGATAATAACATCCTTTGTCTCCTTTATCCAACATAGCTCTTAGTATAATAATTATGGTTGTTTTAAATTCCTGATCTGATAATTCCAACACCTCTGCCTTATCTGAGTCTGGTTCTGATTGGTCTCCCAGAGAGCTTTTAACCCTCAGATTTGTCCACTCTGAGCCAACACAAATTCTCTGACTACAGTTCAAGTTTTAACCCTAATTCTAGTTCCCATGAGGGTTTCTACTCGGATTTTCTGCTTTATTAAAGTTGCCATTATCTGTATTTGGTTATTTATATTACCAACTTTGCAGGCAGTGGTTTGCCCTGTGATCTCGCTCCTCTTGTTGACATAAGAAGAGTTGTTAATTTTTCAGTTTGTTCATCTTCTTATTTATTGTTAGGACCAAGTGACAACTTCCAAACTTCTTATAAACTGGACCAGAAAATAGAAGTCCTCCTTTTTCTCTAGGCACTGTTTTTGACTTAAATAGATTTTGTCCAATAATATTATAACTAACTTATCTCTTTTGTTATGATTTGTAAGGAATGTTACTTCCCATCCTTTCACTTTCGATTTGTTTGTGTCTTTGGTTCTAAAGTGAGTCTGCTGTAGACAGCATACAGTTAGATTGTGTTTTTAAATCCATCTTCCTATGTTTGCCCTTTGATTGCAGAGTTCAATTTATTTACATTCAAAGTATTTCTAATAAGGAAAAATGTATTTCTGATATTTTTATATGGTTTCTATGTCATATCTATTTTTTTTGTTTCTTATTCCCTATTCCCTTCTCTACTGACTTTTTTGTGTTTGACTTATTTTGGGTGTACCATTTTGATACCCTTCTCATTTACTTTGTATATATATTATCCAAATTCTTAGTGGTTATCAGGATGACTACAATTAACATTCTAAATGTATAAAAATCAAGTTTTAATTTATATCAACTAAGCTTCAATAGCATACAAAAACTGCTAATCTACAGTTCTGTCATCTTCCTTTACCTTGTTATTGTCATAAATTAGGACTTTATACTATATACCCATTAACATAGACATAATTATCATTTTATATATTTATCTCTTATTATATAGACAATATAGAGTTACAGACCAAAATACAATAGAATTGGCATTGACATTTACCTATGTAGTTTCATTTATGAGAGTTGTTTAGTTTTTTGTATGTCTTCTTATTACTGTCTAGTGACATTTTATTTCAGCCTGAAAGACTATCGTTACTATTTCTTGCAGGATAGTTTTATTAGTACATTTTGTTTACCTGGGAATATCTTATGTTTTCATTCATTTTTGAAACAAGTCTAGTTTTGTTGAATAAAGAATTATTGGTTGATGCTTCTTTTTACTTAGCACTTTAAAAATGCCATGCAATATGGTATGGATTTGTGTCTCTGCCCTAATCTCACGTTGAATTGCAGGAAGAGCTTGGTGGAAGGTTACTTGGTCATGGGGGCAGATTTTCCCCCTGCTGTTCTATGATAGCAAGTTCTCACAAGATCTGATGCTTTAAATGTGTGTAGCAGTTCCCCTCTTGCTCTCTCTTTCCTGCCACCATGTGAAGAAGGTCCTTGTTTCCCCTTCAATTTCCACCATGATTATAAGTTTCTTGAGGTCTCCCAGTCATGCTTCCTGTTAAGCCTGCAGAACTGTGAGTCAATTGATCTTCTTTTCTTCATAAATTTCCCAGTCTTGGGTAGTTCTTTAAAGCAGTGTAAAAATGAACTATACACTACCCTTCTGATTTCCAGGTTTCTAATGAGAATATTGCTGCTAATTTTATTGAAGATCCATTTTATATAATGAGTCACTTCTTTTTTGCTTTTAAAATTCACTCTTTTGCTTTTCCTTCAAACAGTTTTATTATTATATGCTTCCGTGTAGATCTCTTCGAGTTTTTCCTTCTTTGAGTTGAATGAACTTCTTGAAGGTATAGATTCATGTCTTTTATCAAATTCACAGTTTTTGACCGTTCTTTCTTTAAATATCTGCCCCTTTATCTACCAATACTTCTTCTTGGACTTCTATGATGTATATATTGGTATGCTAATAGTGTCATGCAAATTTCATTTTTCTTCATTTTTATGTCTCTCTGCTCCTCAGATTGGATAACTTCAATTGACTTGTATTCAAATTCACTGATTCTTTCTTCACCCTGCTCAAATCTGTCATTGGAATCTTCTAGTAAGTTTGCCACTTCAGTTATTGCACTGTTAAGCTCCAGATTTTGATTGGTTTCTTTTTACAATTTTAATCTCTATTGATATTCTCTATTTGTTCAGATATTACTCTCTTAGTTTTCTTTAACTCTTGAGACGTTACATTTTTCTAGTAAATCCAACGTCAAGGCTTCCTCAATTTTGGTTAATTTCTTCTTTGAAAAAGTCATATTTTCTTATTTGCAAGCTTTGCAATTTTTTGGCGAAAATTTGACATTTTTTACATACAATGTAGTAACTCTGGAAATCAGATTCTTCTCCCTCTTCAAGGTTTGTTTTTATTGTTTGCTGTGGGCTACAACTTTGTTGTTTAGTGAGAGTTCCGAATTATTTTTGTGAAGTATCTATTCTTTGTTCTCTTTTTCTTTAGTTTATACTCAGCTCATGTTCTACAGAGAGATTGAGAAAGAGGGAGTGAGGAAGAAGAGAAGGAGAAGGAAGGGGAGGGAAGTAACCTCCTATTCTTCACACATTGTCATTGTGCTAAAGCATTCCTTCAACTCAGCCAGGCAGGACTCTTAGACTGCCCTTCCTGCTCACATTGAGGCTAAGGAACAGGATCACCCAGAGGTGCAATCTTGAGGTCTTCTTGTGGCTTTTCTAAGCATGAACCCTGCCTTGTGCATGCATGTAGGTTTCTAAATTCCCTAATATACACGAGCCCTTCTGAATGCTCTAATTTCCCAAAGACCATATCCCTTGTATTTCCTTTTAAGCTTTAGGCTTTCTACTGTTTGCTTCAGTTATAGTATTTTTCCCCAACTAGTTGTGGGTTGGGTGTTTGCCTTATGATGTTGTCCAAGAAATGCCTTCTACTTTTCTGCCAGGAGTAATTTCCATAATTTGCTAAACAAAGGTAGCATGTTGCCTCAATCTTTCAGGCAGGCCTTAGAAAGATTAGAACAGACTAAAACAATTCTTTATAAGTAAGATCTGTTCTGCTTCCTTAGGAATAGGGTTCCTGAGTTCCACAATGAGAATGTAAGCAGCAATCTTCAAGTCCACCACTAAGCCTGGGAGGGAATAGAACAAGGGCAAGTAAAAAAGACCATGAAATATTACTACTATTTTTAAATTATTGTTTTGTTGATTCAGTGTTCACTTGGTTATTATAAACCTTTTCCTGTTTTCCTGAGTTCTGACAAAGTGGATTGTGGCAGTTTTTGCTTCTGCTTTGAGTTACCTACTTTACTATTTTAGGTGATATCATTCTTAGCACATAAGCTTTCATACTTCGTAGTAATCTCTTTCTTATTTTTTCTCTGGGTTCTGGGTCGTTTGTTCAAACAAGTAATTTGCTTTTTGTTTTGCTTTTTTATTTAGCTTTCAATCGTCTGTTAATCCCTCCATTGGGTTTTTCATTCAATAATTATGCATTTCATCTTCAGTTAATCTTTTCCACTTTTATATTTCTCCCTTTTGCTAAATACAATGATGTGGAATCCACATAAGGCCACTAAATTAGATATTTTCTAAAACCTTCTCTTATGTTTTTGCCATATTGAAAACTGGTCTTTGTTTTTGAACAAGGTGGATTTTTCTGACTCCAAATTCATTCTTATCATAGAAAAAAAGTTTCATACATAGTAACGTCATACTCCTTTGTCAGTATTTTATTCTTTTTAGTCTTAAAAACTGGTCTTTTGTCCTGGGTCTTTAAGGTTATCTTATTAGAAAACTGAAAGATTTTGCAGAAGATTCACCATCATAAGCTAATTAGAATGAAAGTCTGTATTTTCTTAGCTATTTTAATGCTACACATTATGTCTCTTGATTTTTTCTGATATTATGTCTCTTGATTTTTTCTGATTTTAGTCCAGGAATTTTGTGGGGTTTTTTCCCGAAGATACTAGATAAAGCTAATGCCAACCATTAGAATTAGCTTATATTTTTTTAATCGGGTAATTAAAGATAATTAAAGGCAATGTGGGGAGATAGAAAGACACAGACACATGTGCGTGTACACACAGCGGGGGGGAGAGAGAATTTCTCTATCTTTATCTATATCGACACTAACCATTAGAACTTTCTTATATTCCTTTAATCAAGTAATTAAAGATAACTAAAGACAATGTGGGGAGAGAGAAATACACACACACACACACAGACAAATCTCTATTTGTCTATATCCACACCAACCATTAGAACTTGCTGATATTCCTTTAATCAACTAATTAAAGATAATAAAGGCAATGTGGGGAGAGAAACACACACACACACACACACACACACACACACACACACAGAGACAGAGAGAGAGAGAAACAGAGAAAGAGAGAAAGAGAGAGAGAGAGAGACAGACAGACAGACAGAGAGAATCTATTTCTATTTGCCTATAGTTACACCAGCAAAAAAATCCTGAACTCTGAAGTGTGAAGAATCACTGAAAATTGGAGAGAAGAATCACCTCTAAAGAACCACTGTAACTGCTTAGGTGAATGTGGGAACAGGTAAGTATTTTCTAAATATGCAAAAGAGAGCAAAAGTAGAGTCTATACAAATATAATTTTTTTTAACCAAAAGGTTTTTTGTCCATTTCTCTGCCATCAAATAGAAAACATGCCAATTCCTCCTTTTTAAAACAATTAAATGCAGTGAAATAATTTAAAAGGAACTACACTGGTAGGATATTTGGCATATCTTTTTTCAAATGTTTCATAGTGTTTGGAAACAGGCCATTTCTCATGAGATCTAACTATTATTTTTTCATGCTCTTCAAAAATACACACAGAAACACACACACACATACACAAACAAATACACACTCACTTTTTAAAAAAATATGTCACCTAGCATTTTACCCTTTCTGCACGTTCCAAATTACTGGAATATTTGAATGTCCCTATCAGTAAGTTTAGGGGTTTCATGTAAAATCTTGGGGCCATGATGACATTATTGTAACTGTTCCCTGTGACTTTTAGATTTGTGTCAAAAAGGCAAAAGATCAACTAAAATTCCAGTTAAAACACTGTGTAAGATAATCCTGTATAAATGGCTGACTTCATTAAATTCCAGCATTAAATATGTATTTCTTTTAAGAACAAGGTCTTTGAACTCTACGAAGAGAATTATTTTTATTATTGAATAAACGTGACAATTTTAGGCATAAAAGAGATTTAACTAATTCCAACCCTGAATTACAAGAAACCTGAGGAATCGCTCAACTTGCTCAGTGGTTATAACCAACATTCTCTAGCAGAGCAACAATTTTATGTCTCAGATATATGATTTTACTACATATTAGTGTCACTTGGGGAACTTTTATAATTTCTGATACCCTGCTTGCTCCCCATGCCAATTAAATTAGAATGTGTAGAGAAAAGATAAAGGTATTAGAAATATATTGCTAGGGAAATACATAGCAAAGTTTTAGAATAATGGTGTTATTAGAAGTAGGAGGTAGACAAAGGACTAGGCAGTTAGGGAAGGTCCCCAGAGAATCTCCAACCAACCCTACAAATGTTTACACCAGATACTTTGTACAGATGAGGGAACCTGTGCAGGGGACTTGCCTGGGCATGCCTGCAGCAGACTGAAGGCCCACATGCTCTGGGGAAATGGGGTGGAGCAACCAGGAATTCGTACCGTATGCAGGGGTGAAGCCTGGCCCCAGCTCATGGGTGGTGGCCCTGGTTTTCAGTTTGGGAGGTACAAACCTCCTTGCAGGGCCCTCTCTTTTTGCTGAGAGCATTCTTTTCACTTATTAAATTCTGCCCTCCTCACCCTTAAATGTGTCTGCATGCCTAATTCTTCCTAGTCATGAGACAAGAACCTGGATTAGTGAAGCTAAAGAGCAAAATATCCTGCATCAGTGTTCATTCTCAAACAATAGTGTAGATAGGAATCATATGACATGCTATGATTAGCTTCATGACTCTCTCCCCCAGTTAGTTTGATTCAGTAGGTCAGGAGTGGGCACTTTAGGTGATTTGAATGTTAGTGATACATGAACACATTAAAGAAATATAGGTCTAAGACAGTGTTACTCACACAGTGGTCCTTAGAATTAGCAACATCAGGATCAGCTACAAGCTTGTTAGAAATGCAAATGCATTGGTCCTACCACCACCTACTGAATCCCTGAGCCTATGTTTTTATCAAGCTCTCCAAGCCATTCTTTGCATATTTTATGCAATTTGAGAACCCATTATTGTAACGCATACAAAATGTTAAGTATAGACAGTTTCTGACTGAGGCCAAATTCAATCCACTATTTTGTATTTCTTCTATGGTTCAGATTGTCCAACATGGCACTGAGATTATGCCATGTGTTCCATGATCTCCTCAGAGGTAACAGATTTTGGAGAAAGAGGGTACCAAGGAGGAAGAGATGGTGAACAAAGGACAGGCCATTCGTAGGAAAGAGCAACACACTTGAATTTAGAAGGTCTAATTTCCTTTCCTTCTACGTCATTGACTAACTGGATTAATTTGGGTAAATGACTTTACCACTTTTTTTCCCAAATATGACAGGAAATATAAAAATAAGGCTACATGTAGAAGAACTTTTAAAATATAAATTTTCTATACAGGTATTGCATTTTATTATTATTGCTGAAGGCCATAAGAGCATATACTTAGAAAAGAAAATGCTAATATCAAATGAAGCTATTTTAGGACCACAGCTTAATAATACAGAAAGTGGCAAAGGCAATACCCCTACCTTTACTGTAAGAAAAAAGCTAGACAAATTGCAAATTAGTGACTTTTTGGAACCTATTACAAAACTGAGGTTGCAAAGTAATCAATTAATCCTACATCTGGGAGAAAGACTACACCTCGGAGAAAGAAGACAAGACAACTCTCTTACCAGGGGAATAAATCCATATAACCAGTAGCATAGTTCAGCTAAAAAATGTAACAATCACTAAAAGCAAACTATAAGCTAGCTTGAGAATGTGAAATTAGCCAAGATAAAAAAGATCGTATGGATAGTCCTAAAACCATTAAGGAAGTAGAATTTGTAACTTTAAAACAACCCCCAAAAAGTAATCTTTGGCCCAAAAGATTAAAATTCTACCAAATGTTTAAACAGCACCAATTCTATAAATCTTTACTTAAAAATTTCAAAGATAATAGAAAGAAAAACTATGTTCACACAAAATCCTACACATTAACTTTTATATCTGTTTTATTTATAACAGCCCCAAATATCTTGGTAAACAACCAAGATGTCCACCAGTGTATAAATGGTTAAAAAACTGTGGAATATCCACAGTTGGAATACTACTCAGACATAAAAAGAAATGGATTATTAGTACAACAACATAGATAAATCTCAGTAATTATACTGTATGAAAAAAGCCAATCCCTAAAGGTTACATACTGCATGATATCGTTTACCTAACATTCTTGAAATCACTAAATTATAGAGATGCAGGGCAGATGAGTGGTTGCTAAGGGTTACAGAGGAAATAGGGGAGGGAGAAAAGTAGGTTTGCCTATTAAAGAGCAACATAAGGTATCCTTGTGGTGATAGAAATGTTCTGTATCTTGATTGTTAATATCCCAAATGCCAATATCCTGGTTGTGATATTGTACTATGGTTTTGCAAAATATCGCTATTGAGGAAAACTGGGTAAAGAGTACACAGAGTCACTCTGTGTTATTTCTAAAACTGCACGTAAATGTACAATTAACTCAAAATTTAGGTTATTAAAAATTAATGAAAAGACTTCTAAAATCTGTGCAGCTTACAAATAAGACAAGCAATTAAAATTCATATCAGTTAATAGGTCCCCCAAATTACTGAGAAGACAAACCTATAAAGAAATGTGCAAAGAATTATGTTCCAATTAACTTGTGAAAAGATGCTTATCTAGTAATCAACAATGCAAATTTAAATATATATATATTATAGATTTATATACTGTGAACCCAAAAAAGAAAAAGAAATGAACAATCTATATTTATTGTTTAAAGTAGTATAAATCAGTACAACTTCTAGAATGGCAATTTAGCAGTATCTATCAAAATTTTGAGCATATAATATGCATACAAATAACCTGGAAATTCTAAACTGTACCATAAGACCTCTATAAAGCCAGTTTTATTGACTGCTCTTTCAGGCATTGTAGTGAGTGCTAGGATAAGAAAGTTAAAAGACAGTCCCTACACATAAATTTGTGTGTATAATAAGTACACAAAGTTATACTAGATTGAGTTAGTTGGAGAAAAAGGAGAATCTTGTGAAAATGCAGAATAATTTGTGTTGAGTATTATTTAGTTATGCAAGCAGAGATAGAGAACAGGAGATGGAGAAGCAGAGCTATCATATTCTCATGTGCTCAGAAATGTCTCCAAATCGGAATTTGCTGTCCCATCAAAGAATGGAACGTGAAGAAAACGAGGTATTAGAAGAAGTTATAGCACTGATACGCTTTGGCTCTGAGGATTGTTGACAATCCAGACAAAGCCAATGAGAAAAATAGAACTTCATGTGGGAGACAGAAGTGGCCTCAAAGTGATACAGCAAAAGTCAACTTGTCCAAGCCAATATAGGTTCTAGGCAACAGAAATCTTCAGACAGCTGTCACTGAGTTGTGGTGTGGGACAGAGTTGGTGTAATCTTTGGAGCAGATTCTAGTCATGAATACCATCATGGAAACAGAGGATAAGCTTGTGTTTTATTATCAAGCCTTTGATGAGGAATCAAAACTCTATGCCAATGGACTAAAATTCAGTTCCTTTCCCAGAAGAAAAAACTTTTTTAAAAGACAGAAGCCTATGTAGAGAAAGCAGGACAGGGGTGATGAGAAAATCATACCTTTATGGTAATGCAGATGTCAAAGATTAGTTTCAGATACTCCCAAAACAAACTAACAAACAAAAACAATTATTTATGACAAGACTAATTCTAAATCCCACTTTGGGCATTTAGACTAAATCTCTAGAATTAGTTTCAAAACCTGTTTCAGAAAGGTATTGGAGGAAAGAATTTCTAAGTTTTCTTTTTTTTTATGAATAATTGTTTATGTTCTTCCTGGATGCTATTTTTAACAAGAGAAGAGACACCTGAGAAAATAATGCATAGATAAATAATTTAGATAGGAAGGAATTATGAATGGAAAATAATAGTTTCGATCACCTACAGTGACTTCTTGTTTCAATTTTGGGAAGGAATGAGGGTGAGAGTTTTATTTAGTTTTTGAATGTGTAATACTTTCTCAAGTTTCAAAATTTAACTTTTTAAAAAAACTGTAATAAAAGTTTAAAAAAAAACTTTTAAGAAAGCCTGGCTCCATATTTTTGATGTATAACTGTCAACTTCTTTTAAGCGTCTCCCTCTTCTTTTCCTTTGGTTTGACATCTATTCAACAGATAGGCTAAGAAATCCCACACATGTCTCCACAGACAGGCTAAGAAATCCTACACGTCTCCTCCATTGGTGCCTGCTGGAAATTCAAACCTAACGAAATTCCAGCTCATGAAAACGTCTAGCCACTAGAAGGCCTGATCCACTCAGTTTGCATCCCTCAAGCCAATCTGTGTCGTTTGTGCCGCCTCACTCTCCCTGGAATTCTCTTATGTGAGTAATAAGCTTTTCCAACTTTGAGTGTTGAGAGGGGCAGTCTTCTTTTTGTGGAATGTCTAAAACAATGGTGCTATAAGCAGAATGTCTAGATGATATCCACCACTAGCATGGGGCTTTCTTCTCTTGCTTTGACTTGATAACCGGCTCTGCAGCCTGCCAGTGGAGCAATTCTTTTGATCAGCTGCATGCTGGCTAGCAAGCTCTTTGAGCTGTGCTGCTGCCTTCAGGCAAGTTTGTGCCTTCAGCTGTGCTGCACCGTGCTGTATTCGCTGAGCTCTACCCAGTCTTTGTTATGAGTCACATGAAATTGAGGCCCCCCTCTTATAGTGGCCTTGGGTTGTGTGTCTTAGCCTCAGCTTGGACCTATTGTATCTCAATTTCAACATACACCGTGACAGAAATTCACACTGAGGAGAATGACTCATATCCTGTGTCCCTTGGTTGTGTCCTAACCAGGCACTGGCTTCCATTCTAGGGAGTTCTCAGGGGAAAAACTGATACTCTATAAAATATGTGGGTTCACCTGGGCAGAAGAGGAGCTGTTACTACATGGCATGCCAAAATCCACACTCCTAAAGGCAGATGGCACAATAAAACCTTACAAAATGTCTTTACTACTGATGTTACTGAATATGCCTCTTCCATCCAAATAGATGTAGATCTCCAAGTTATAAGTAAAATTGTCTACATATATTTATGCCCAGTTAGGGGACTAATTCAACCACTTTAATGCGGGAGGCCCCTAACGCTGATGACAATGATAGTGATTATCTGAAGAAAAGAAATCTTCTAAATATGAGTTGAGTAGACACCCTGCCACCCCACAAAAATATATACAAAAACAGAGAGAGGAAGACAGTGAGAGAGGAAGAAATCCCATATTGGAGGAGGAAACAGAAAACCAAAATCAATGTCCACAAATTGACCCAATTGGAAATCTGAAATTTACTAAAATAATTTATGCAACAAAATGATGACTTTTGTACCTCCATAGTATAGGTTCTGAATTAACTTTAAAATTGGCTGAAATCTACCAACTGGCAAACCTTTATGGTCGTAAACAATACAGGGGCTCAGGGAGCAAAATAACAAAATAGAAGCCTACATTGTTCATTCTTCCATAGGAACACTAAATTTTAACAACTATCTTCCCACAGAAAAGCATGTCACGAGAACCAAAAATCAGGTGAGCAATCATAGTACCTGATTTTTACTTCATATTGCTGAAGAGGCATTGAAGAGGGTCAGAGAGAAACTCTTTGATAACCCACAGCACCCCTCCCACATTCCCCTGCAGCAGCCATGGGGCATAGAGAACCTGTGCCATTGTGGGTTGGAGAGCACAGTGACTGGGGAACTTTATATTGAACTCAGTGCTGCCCTGTCACAATAAAGAGCAAAGTGTGCTGGGCTCAGCCAGCACCCACACATGGAGCGAGCATTTGCACCAGGCCTAACCAGAGGGAAACCATCCATTCTAGCAATGAGAACGTCAGTTTCTTGACAAAATTCACCATTAAGGGTCAAAGTGCCCTGGAGTTGTGGTAAAATTCAAAGGCAGTCGAAGACATAAAAACTGCAAATTCCTGGGGAACTCGTAAGTGGTATCTGACCTATGGAGATATCAACTGGGGTAGCTAAGGGAGTGCTTGTGCCACCCCTCCCCGAAACTCAGGTGGTGGAGCTCACTGCAATGAACGTGACTTATTTCTTTTGTTTAAAGAGAAGGGAGCTAAAAATAAAGGGGACTCTGTCTTGCATCTTGGATATCAGCTCAGCCACAGAAAACAGGGCACTAGGCAGAGTCAGGAGGCTCCCATTCTAGGCCCTGGCTCTCGGATGACATTTCTAAACACGCCCTGGTACAGAAGGGAATTCGCTGACTGAAGGGAAGGACTCATTCCTGGCAGGATTCATCACCTGCTGACAAAAGAGCCCTTTAGCCCTGAATAACCAGCAGTGTTATCAAAGTAGTACACTATGGGCTCCTAGATGAGCTGCCCACAGGCTTGACCCAGTGCATTCCCAACTGTGTTTGCTACAGTGAAAGACTCCTTCTGTTTGAGCAAAGCAGAGGGAAAAGTAAAGGATACTTTGTCTTGGACCCTTAGGTACCATCTCAACCACATTGGGACAGAGCAACAAGCAGGCCATTGGGGTCCTGAACCCAGGTGGAGGCTCTTGGACAGCATTTCTGGACCTGCCTTGGACAAGAAGGGAACCCACTGCCCTGAAGGGTGAGTCACAGAACTGGAACGTTCACCAAAAGCTGACTGAAGAATCTTGGGCTTTAAGTGAACGTCAGTGGTGGTTTGAGAGAATCCTCCATGGGCCAGTGATAGTGGTGACCACAGAGAGAGAGGCTCCTCTGCCTGTGGCAAGATGAGGGAAGGGTGGGAAGAACTTTGCATTGTGGTTTGAGTGCCAGCTTAGCTGTAGAAGGAAGGAACATCAGAAAAATTTCTAAGGTTTTTTTAAGTTCTAATCCCTGGCTTACAGGTAGTATCTTCAGACCTGCCTAGGGTCCAGGGAAACTTGCCAGCCTGAAGGTAAGGACACAAACCTGGCTAGTTTTATGATTTGCTGTTTGTAGAGCCCTAGGGTCTTGAGTAAACAAAGGTAGTAGCCTGGTAGTGGCTAGAGCAGGACTTGGGCAAAATCCAGTCTTATGCATGCCAGCTTCAGGATGAACCCAGAGCAATATCAGTGGTGGTGGCCAAAGGGTTGCTTGCATCACCACATACCCAGTTCCATGTAGCTCAGCTTGAAGAAAGAGACACTGTTTGGGATAAAGTAAGGGGAAAGAACAAGACTCTCTGCCAGATAATCCAGATAATTTATCTGGATCCTGTTGAAGACCACCAAAGCAGTACCACTATGAGCCAGCCAAAACAATCTTATTGGACTTGGGGCCCGAGTCCCCTTTAATACCTGGAAAGCCTTTTTAAGAAGGACAGGGACAAACAAGCCCAGACTATGAGATTTATAATAAATACCTAACTCTTCAATGCCCAGAAACTGATGAACATTTATAAGTAGCAAAAGCACCCAGAAAAACATAACCTCAACAAATCAACTAAATAAGTCACCAGGAACCAATCCTGAAGAAACAGAGATACATGACTTTTCAGAAAGAGAATTCAAAGTAGTTGTGTTGAGGAAACTCAAAAAATTCAAAATAACACAGAGAATAAATTCAAAACTGTATCAGATATTTTAACAAAGACTATAGTAATTAAAAACAAGTAGAAATTCTAGAGTTGAGAAATGCAATTGACATGCAGAAGAATGCATCAGAGTCTCTTAATAGCAGAATTGATCAAGTAGAAGGAAGAATCAGTGAGCTTAATAACAGGCTATTTGAAAATATACAGTCAGAGAAGATAAAAGAACAAAGAATAAAAAACAATGAAGCATGCCTACAGGATCTAGAGAATAGCCTCAAAAGGGCAAATCTAAGCCTTATTGTCCTTAAAGAGAAGATAAAGGAAGAGATAGGGATAGAAAGCTTATTCAAAGGGATGTTCACAGAACTTCTCAAACCTAGAGAAAGATATCAACATTCAAGTACAAGAAGGTTATAGAACACCAAGCAGATGTAACCCAGAGACTATCTCAGGGCAACTTGTGATCAAACTCCCTAAGGTTAACAATAAAGAATCCCAAAAGCAGCAAGAGAAAATAAATAAAGAACATACAACGAAGCTCCAATATGTCTGGCAGCAGACTTTTCAGTGGAAAGCTTAGAAGCCAGGACATGACATATTTAAATTACTGACAGATAAAAACTTTTGCCCTAGAATAATATATGTGGCCAAAACATCCTTCAAGCATGCAAGAGAAATAAACACCTTTGGAGACAAACAAAAGCTAAGGGATTTCATTAACATTAGACCTGCTGTACAAGAAATGCTAAAGGGAGTACTTCCATCTGAAAGAAATGAATTTTAATGAGCAGAAAGAAGTCATCTCAAGGTAAAAACTCAGTGGTAGTAGTAAGCACGCAGAAAAACACAAAATATTTTAACACTGTAATTATGTTGTATAAACTGTTCTTAATTAGAAAGAATAAATAATGAACTAATCCAAAGTAATAACTATGAAAATTTTCAAGATATAGTATAATAAGACATAAAGAGAAACAACAGAAAGTTAAAAAGTGAGAGGATGAAGTTAAAGTGTTGCGTTTTTATGAGTTTCTTTCTCCATGTTTGTTTATGCAGTCAGTGTTAAGTTGTCATCAGTTTAAAGTAATGGGTTATAGAATACTATTTGCAAACCTCATGGCAACCTGAAATAATAAAAAAAAAATACAATGGATACAAATAAAATTAAAAGCAAGAAATTAAAACATACCACCGTAGAAAATCACCTTTACTAAAAGGAAGACAGGAAGGAAGGAAAGAAGGAAGAGAAGACCTCAAAACAACTAGAAAACAAATAACAAAATGGCAGGAATAAGTCCTTACTTACCAATGATAAAATTGAATGTAAATTAGATGAAAACTCTACAATCAAAAGACATACAGAAGCTGAATGGATAACAAGACCCAATGGTCTGTTGCCTATAAGAAACACACTTCACCTATAAAGATACACACAGACTGAAAATAAAAGTATGAAAAAAAGATATCTCATGCAAATGGTAACCAGAAAAGAACAGGAGTAGCTTGACTTATATCAGACAAAACAGATTTCAAGACAAATCTATAAAAAGAGACACAGAAGGTCATTTTTTAATGATATAGGAGTCAATCCAGCAGCAGGATATAATAACTGTAAATATATATGCACCCAATACTGAAGCACCTAAACATATAAAGCCAATATTATCAGAGCTAAAGAAAGAGATAGACTCCAATACAATAGTAGTTGAGATGTCAACACACTACTTTCAGGATTGAAAAGATCTCCCAGAGGGAAGATCTCCCATAATTTGCACTACGGACCAAATGGACATAATGGATATATATAGAACAACATTTCATCCAAACACTGCAGTATACACATTCTTTTCAGCACATGGATCATTCTTAAGGATAGATCCTATGTTGGTTCCCAAAAACAAGTTTTTAAACATTCAAAAAAATTGAAATAATTTGAAGCATATTCTCTCACCACAATAGAATAAGCCTGTAAGTTAACACAAAGAGGAATTTTGAAAACCGTACGAATACATGGAAAATAAACAATATGCTCCTAAATAATAAGTGCCTCAATGAAGAAAGTAAGAAGGAGATTGAATAATTTCTTGAAACAAATTATAATGGCAGCACAACATAGTAAAACCTATGAAATACAGCAAAAGCAGAACTAAGAGGGAAGTTTATAGCTATAAGTAAGTGCCTATATCAAGAAAGAAGAAAAACCTCAAATAAACTAATATTTATCTTACAAAATTAGAAAAGCAAGAGCAAACTGAACCCAAAATTAGTAGAAGAAAACGAATAATAAAGCTTAGACCAGAAACAAGTGAATCGGTTTTGTTTTGTTTTGTATTTTGAGTCAGAGTCCTGTTCTGTCACCCAGGCTGGAGTGCACAATCTTGGCTCACTGAGCCTCTGTCTGCCTGGTTCAAGCAGTTCTTTTGATTCAGCCTCCTGAGTAGCTGGGGTTACAGGTTCTTGCCACCATACCTGGCTGACTTTTGTATTTTTAGGAGAGATGAGGTTTCACCATATTGGCCAGTCTGGTCTTGAACTCCTGACTTCAGGTGATCCACCCACCTTGGCCTCCGAATGTGCTGGGATTACAGACATGAGCCACCATGCCTGACCAGAAATAGTGAATTTGAAATGAAGAAAGCAATAGAAAATATCAATTTAAAGGTTGGTTTTTTGAAAAGATAAAAAAAAAACTAATCAAACTTTAGCAAGACTAACAAAGAAAATAAAAGAGAAGAATCTAAAAAAATAGGAGATAAAAAAGGAGATTTTACAACTGATATTACAGAAATTCAAAAGGTCATCAGTGGCTACTATGAGTAACTGTATGCCAATAAATTAGAAAATATAGATGAAATGGACAAATTCCTAGACAAATGCAACCTATCAATATTGAACCATGAAGAAATCCAGAACCTAGACAGACAAGTAATAAGTAACAAGACAGAAGCTGTAATACAAATTCTTTCACTAAAGAAAAGCCTGGGGCCTGATGGCTTCACTGCTGAATTCTACCAAACATTTAAAGAAGAAAGAATTCAAATTCTATTCAAAGTGTTCGGAAACATAGAGAAGGAAGGAAAACTTCCACACTAATTGTACAAGACCAGTATTATATTACCCTGGTACGAAAACCAGACAAAGACACATCAATAAAAGAAACCTACAAGCCAGTGTCTCTGATGAATATTGGCATGAAAATCTTTCACAAACTGCCAGCAAACCAAATTCAAGAATACATTAGAAAAATCATTCATCATATCAAGTGGGATTTATCACTGGGATGCAAGGATAGTTCAACATATGTAAATCAACAAATATGATGCATCATATGAACAGAATGAAGGACTAAAACCACATGATCATTTCAAATGATGCTAAAAAAGCATTTGATAAAATTCAACATTCATTCATGATAAAAAGGCCCAGAAAAAATCGGGTATACAAGAAATATACATCAACATACTAAAAGCCATATATGACAGACCCATAGCTAGTATCATGCCGAATGAGGAAAAACAAAAAACCTTTTCTGTAAGATCTGGAACATGACAAGCATGTTCATTTTCAACACTGTTATTCAACACGGTTCTGGAAGTCCTGACTAGAGTAATCAGACAAGAGAAAGAAAAAAAGTTTATTCAAACTGGAAAGGAAGAAGTCAAATCATTCTTGCTAACAGATAATATAATCTTATATTTAGAAAAACCTAAAGATTATACCAAAAAACTATTAGAATATATAAACATATTCAGTATAGTTGCACAATATACAAATAGTAGCATTTTTGTATGTCAACAGTGAATAATCTGAAAAAGGAATCAAGAAAGTAATCCCATTTATAGTAGCCACAAATAAAAATTAAATGTGTAAGAATGAACTTAACCAAAGAAGAGATAGATCTCTACAATGAAAACCATGATACACTGATGAAAGAAATTAAAAATACCAAAAAATGGAAAGATATTTTATGTTCATGGACTGAAAAAAAATCAATATTTTTAAAATGTTCACACTCCCAAGGCAATCTACAGATTCAATGCAATCTCTATCAAAATGCCAGTGACATTCTTCACAGAAATATAAAAAATAATCCTAAAATTTATATGGAATCACAAAAGACCCATAATAGCTGAAGCCATACTAAGCAAAAAGAGCTATAGTAACCAAACAGCACGTTACTGGCATAAAAACAGACTCATAGACCAATGGAATAGAATAGAGAACCAGAAACAAATCCACACATCTACCGTGCACTCATTTTTGACAATGGTGTCAAGAACATACACTGGGGGATAGATAGTTTTCAATAAATGGTACTGGGAAAACTGGACATCCATTTGCAGAAGAATGACACTAGACTCCTATCTGCTGTCATTGTAAAAATTTAAATAAAAGGGAATCAAATACTTAAATCTAAGACCACAAACTATTAAGTTACTAAAAGAAATATTGGGGAAACTCCTGGACATGGTCTTGTCACAATTTTCTTGAGTCATACCCCACAACCCCAGGCAACTAAAATAAGCATTGACAGACTGGATAATATCAAGTTAAAACGCTTCTGCACAGCAAAAGACATAAACAATGAAGTGAAGAGACAGCCCACAAAATTGTATAAAATACCTGCAAACTACCCATCTGACAAGGGATTAACAGCCAGACTGTACAGGGAACTCAAGCAACTCTATAGGGAAAATATAATAATTTGATTAAAACAATGGGCAAAAGATGTGAACAGACATTTCTCAAAAGAAGACATAAAAATGGCAAACAAGCCTATGAAAAGGTGCTCAACATCATTGATCATCAGAGAAACACAAATCAAAACTACAATGAGATATCATCTCACCCCGGTTAAAATAGTTTTTACATAAAAGTCATGCAATAAAAAATGGTGGCAAAATGTGAAGAAAAGGATACCATTGTACATTGTTGGTGGGAATGTAAGTTAGTATATCCACCATGAAGAACAGCTCAGAAGTTCTTCAAAAAACTAAAAATAGAGCTATCATATGATCCAGAAATTCCACTACTGGATATATGCCCCAAAGAAAGGAAACCAATATATCAAAGAGATGTCTGTACTCATTTGGAAGCAACCTAAGTGTTCAACGACAGATGAATTGATAAAGAATATGTGGAACATATACACAATGGAGTACTATTCAATCATAAAAAAGAATGAGATCTTATTATTTGCAGCAACATGGATGGAAACTGGAGATCATTATGTTAAGTTTATGTCAATATTTATGGGATTTAAAAACCAAGACAATTGAATTCACAGAGATAGGGAGTGGAGATATGGTTACTAGAGGCTGGGAAGAATAGTGGGGAGTATGTGGGAGGTGAGGATGGTCAATGGACACAAAAATAGTTAATATGAATGAATAAATAGTAGTATTTGATTACACAGCAAGGTGGCTATAGTCAAAATAATTTAATAGTACATTAAAATAAAAAATACTAACAGAGTATATTGAATTGTTATAACCCAAAAGATAAATGGTTAAGGGGATGGATACCCATTTTCCATAATATGATTATTAGGCATCATATGTCTATATTAAAATATCTCATGTACCTCATAAATATATATACCTACTATGTACCTACAAAAATTAAAATTAAAAAAATATAGTGGCTCAAATTGTGGTTACATCTGGGGATGCACTAACATAAACAAGATACCCCGTATAATTTTAGAGGAGTTACTGAATATAAAATAGAAGAAAACTGGTTATACCTCACCTTACCTATCAGAACTATCACCTTGCCTAAATTGCCTATGATCATCAAACCCACTGCTCTAAAATATTCCCCTAAATTTCCTGGAAATAGAGGCTTCCAGAGGTGGCGAGACTGTCACCCTTCTTGATGACGAATTGATAGTCCCAACACACTTTCATGAATTATTTTTCATTTTACCATTGATTTGTGTTATTTTCTTTAATAAGTACTAAATTTCCAACATCTGGATCTATATTGAACTCTATTTTTTCTATTGATATTTATCTGTTCATGACTAATACCATCCTGTGTTAACTACTGAAGCTGTATTGCATACATATTACCTAATACTTAACAGGGCTTGCTCCCATTCTTATTTCTGACTCTCAATTGATACTAGGGACTTGTAAATTTCCTCCATCAAAATATCTTCTCACTATAGGTAGAATTACTTCTCTGCCCTCTATCTATCAACCCTGCATTGAATCTCTGGAGTGAATCCTGACCTTCAACGTATGTTTTTTCAAATTTTACTCCGTATTAGAACCTTCTGGGCAGCTTGAAGAACTACAATGCCTGTGCCTTATTCCACGCCAATTACATCAGAATATCTGGAACTAGAAGTCAAGCATTAGAATTTTTTAAAGAATTTAGATTCCTATATGTGCCAAACTTTGGCAACTACTACATTTAGATTCAAAGAACACAGATGCTTAGATAATTCCTCACTATGTCAGTTGTGATGCAAAAAGCTTGTTTATTAGTTTAGGACCCCTTGATCTTGTGAACAAGATTCTGTGTGACACTTTTTTCTCTTTCCATCTCTCTCTCTCCCTCCCATACTCCTTCCATCCATTTCTCACCGTGCTTTTATCAATTCTCTGCCAAAGCTGAGAGTCCCACCATCATACATACTGGACAGTGATCTCTATCTTCTTAGATGCCCAATTGTGCTATCTTACTAGTATTTCTCTTAGACAAACAAGTAAACTGCTTATAATTGAATGTTTCTACTAACATCATCATTCATATGTGGGTGTATCTAATCTTGGAGTTCCCAATGTTTCCAGTCTGGCAAGACCCAGAGGACACCAAGACCTTACCCTCAATCTATCCCTGCAGGATTAAATGGGGGCACTATTGTGATTTAAGCTGTGTAAAGCTTTTATTTTATATCCCATAAAAAGAACATTCAAACAAAAAATGCACATCTGAGAAACAAAATAATACTTAAAGACTCTAAAAAGAATGTCAGAACAAATTCTTTGGAGGTTTCTTTTTTTTTAAGGTCCTTAATTAGAGTTAAAATATTTATATTTCACAATAAAGTTTCATGGTTTTGTTTATAATTGCATTTTTTTTTCATAATCAGATCTTGGCTGAGCTTCAAAGTTTACTAATTTGTGTTTGGTGTCTTAATTACTAATAGTCTTTGCTGACACTCTACAGAATGGTTCGACTCTCCACATTTGGTCAGCTTCCCTTGAAAGGTAAATATGTCAAGTATAAATGAAAGAAAAGAAGCCCTGATATATATTTTTTAACTGAAGCCAAGTAATCACAACAGCTGTTTATTTTTTATTTGCTTGTTTTTAATTAGAACAAGGTAATAAAATTCAATTTGTTTAAAGTTAGTCTTAATTGCACTTTCTCAAATTTATTTTCCTTGATTTTATCTTTATGCAATTAAGTAGTTTTGTGATAATACACAGTGGTATTGTTGACTTTTATCTGTTGTCTACAGTTTAATTTCATATACAACTTTTACATTAAGGGATTTGAATTTTGTTTTATGTGTATGCATTATTTTTTTGTTCTTTTTACTGGCTGGAAATATTCTCATATTCATTATTTAAGATAAAACATGGCAATATCCAATCAAACAAGATGTAGCACTTCCTATCACCATGTATCACGCCTCACTTCCCCATCTTTCTGATCATACAATAAGATTGTGTGAACATCAGCCAGGATCAACTGGTGCTATTGAGTCACCTCTAGCAACCAGATCATGGATATCCCATTCTCTTAGCCATTTACAGAGAAATGCTCTTGACATGGCATGTAGAGTGACATACCCAGAGTGCTAAAGTTTCAGGAAAGAAATCCATGTATCCAATGACCATTCTTCCTTCCAGACTATATTATGTGATGCCTGTTGATATAAAATAGAACCTCTTACACAACATTCATCAATATTTTTTTCATGTCCCTCTACTTCAACAGACAATTTAAACATAGCTCTTTGAGAAATTATTTGAAAATAATGGTATCATCTCCATATATCAACATACTTAATTCATCTCTGGTCCTGTATCACATCTTACGTTCAATGTACTCACATTTAAGGCAATGAGGGCCTAAAATTCTAGGATAGTTGGGAAAACCATGAGCTTTACAGTGAAGCAAAAATGACTCCTATTTGATCCATAGCATTTAAGATTCATGTGATTTGGACAAATTACTTAAAGCTTCTGAGGTCTAATATTGTCAATAAAACAGGCACGTAGTACAATTCTAGCATTGTTATTGAGAGGATTATATATGGGAGTGACACTTAATTTTTTCAGCAGAATACTTTATAAAAATGAAATTATGTGCAAAACTTTTTCACAGAAGCCCAACATTGAAAGGCAGATTTAAAAAAATGAATATCTTAACAAAAACTTGTTTTGTTGAATTATTAGTTAAAATCTTAAGAAAGAAAACATGAAGTATAGAGAAAGTTACTTTGAAAGTTCTGGAAGTCTCTAGATGAGACAGACTCATGTTTTCATTCAATACCTTTTTGAATGTAGTACCATGTGTTTATACTCTAATAGGTGCTGGAAATCCTGTAGTGAGCAAGACAGAACCAATCTGTCCCCCAGGGATTTTATACTGTAGTCAAGGAGAATTACAGTTAACAGATAAACAAATGTATTTATGAGATCTATCTGAAAGAGATAGGTTTTTTGATGAAAATTAAAATGAGATAATGTGATAAAGAATGAAGAGGTTGATTTCTGAAAGCATGGTAAGGTAAGGCATCAGGAGATGATACTTGAACAGAAACATTCTTAAAGTGAAGCAAGTATGTTAATATGTGGAAAAAATGCTCTCTATGTCAATATTTGGAGAAAGGATCTTCAGAGTAAAGAAAAACTCAAATGAGCTGAGGCAGAGTCATTGTTGATTCATTTCAAGTAAAGCAAAGAAGCCACTGAGACAGGAGAGGAGGAAGCCAGAAGGAAGTAATAGGAAATTCAGAGTTAGTTAAAGGCTGAAGCAGGCAGGGTCTTTGTAAGCTCATGATAAGGGGTTGGAATTTTATGCTAACTTATTGAGAACACACTTGGGTATTTTCAGAAGAGAAGAAATGAAATTCATGTGTTTAAAGGGTTATTTTTTCGATATGAGAAGAGTCTGTAGGACACAAGCATAGACGAGATACCTCTATCACGCTACTCTAGTAGGAGAGGATACCAACTTGGAGTGAGTGGCAGCAAGGGAAGTCTGTGAAGTGCCATGGTTTGAGATATATTTTGAAGGAAGAACTAATCAAATTTGCAGATAAATTGTGTATGAGCCCAAGGATATCTCCAGCATTATAAGCCAGAGCAAAAGGGAAGCAAGAAATGGCTTGGAGTTGTAGGATGTGGGTAGGGGGAGCTACAGTTCTTTTCCAAGATTATTGCAAAGAAAGTTTCAGTAAAGATAATTTTTGAAACTTCTACATGTTGCCATGTAACACCTATAGGGAAGTGTGTCACTGGAGAAAAGTTAAATATTATGGCATGAATCTTCATACAAGACTATGGTTATGTTTGCCTTGGGGAGGAAGTGTGAAGATAGAGACAGAGATTACGAAGCCATTTGCCATCATGTGTTTTGCTTTGCAAACAGGCATACAAAATGGTGCTCAACATCATGGATTATCAGAGAAATGCAAATCAAACTACAATGACATGTCATCTCACCCCAGTTAAAATGGCTCTTATGCAAAGGACAGGCCATAACCATTGTGACAAGGGTATGGAGAAAAGGGCACTTTCACACACTGCTGATGGAAATGTAAATTAGTACGACCACTATGGAGGACAGTTTGATGGTTCCTCAAAAATCTAAAAATTGAGCTACCATACAATCCAACAATCCCACTGTTGGACATACACCCAGATGAAAGGAAATCAGTATATTGAAGAGATATATGAACTTCTATATTATATGCAGCACTGTTTACAGTAGATAAGATTTGAAAGCAATCACAGTGTTCATTAACAGATGAATGAAAGAAGAAAATGTGGCATATATACACAATGGAGTACTATTCAGCCATAAAAAAGAATGAGATCCAGTCATTTGCAACAACATGAATGGAAATGGAGATCATTATATTAAGTGAAATAAGCCAGGCACAGAAAGACAAACAGCACATGTTGTCACTTACTTGTGAGACTTAAAAATCAAAACAATTGAACTCATGGACATAGAGAGTAGAAGGATGATTATCAGAGTCAGGGAAGTGTAGTGGAGGGCTGAGTAGGCAGGTAGAAATGATTAATGAGTACAACACAAAATTACAAAGAAGAACTACTATTTGATAGCACAATAGGGTGACTATAGTCAATAATACTTAATTGCACATTTTAAAATAACTTAAAGAGTGTAATTGGATTGTTTGTAACTCAAAAGATAAATGTTTGAGGGGATGGATACCCCATTCTCCATGATGTGTTTATCTCACCTTGCATACCTGCTTAAAAAAATTCTCATGTAACTCATTAACATATACACCTACTATATACCACAAAAATTATTTTAAATAAATTAAAATTAAAATAAATAAATCAAATAAAATTAGTGGTGATGGTAGTACAACTCTGAATATGCTAAAAACCACTAAACTACACACTTGAAGGGGGTGAATTTTATGGCATGTAAATTAAATCTTAATGAAGTGGTTAAAAATAAAAATAGAAAATGATTCATATACATACTAGAACTATATGATTGAATATGGTTACTTAATTCCAGAAATTTTTCATGTAACCCCTTAGATAACTTTAAAGTGAAGGTATGTTTCTAAGTCTAATATTTTGTGATACTTGATTTTATTATCTATATATTTGAAAATGAACCTCTCATTAAATATTAATCAAATTGAAAAACTGAGTCATTGGTTCATGTCATTAACTGAATTTTATAATCTTAGCACCTATTATGCAAAGATTGGTATTGAAGTAGGCATTCAACATGCAAATCTACCTTATTATTTTACAAACTGTTGTTCTTGAAAACTAATGGAAAGTCTACAATTTCTATTTTTACACAGTTTAACAATGATATTCCAAAATTGTTTGTGAGGAGAACTTTGGAAGAATATATAGTTTACATATCTATATTGTTTTCAGAGGCAAAAGTTAAATAAGAATAAATATTTTCAATTATTTTTGTCTTTTCCATGTTGAAAAAGTTATTTTTCTCTTACTTTTAAAGCATCTTCTTTACCATAAAGTGGCATATTTTGGCTTTTTCAAAAATTTTACTATTAGAAAATTATTGAAAATGCTTGTCACAGTTGAATATTTTATATGTGTATGTGTGTGTGTTCATGTGTGTGTGTGTGTGTGTGTGTATATCTATATAGCTATAAACACAAATACATACACATACATAAAATATTTTATATGAAGATAAAGTTTAATACATATATCTTTTAAGAAGATATATGTGTGTATATCACATATATTACATAAATATATATTATACAAAAATAAATACATGTAAATATTAATAATTACATATAAATAATATATATAATACATATAATGTATCTTTTATAATATATATTAATATGTAGAAATATATATAAATATATTATATAAGTATGCAAATTATAAATATCTTTCTATAATTTAGATATATTTATGTGATATTATTACATAATTAAATATTATATGTAATATTTACTTAACATTATATATAATATGTAATACATCTTTATATAGTATATATATGTATATGTCTATATATTCTTCACACATATGTCTTCTTAAATCTCTACAACACTTCAATACTTTGTACCTAGATAATCAATGAACTTGTGTGGAACAAAACATTTTTTAGGTCAAGTACTCTATTTTAAAGATGAAGGGGTTTTGGAATTACCTTTAAGATGTCTCATACAGCTTTTAAGATCCTTACTTATCTGGCACCAGCCTCCTTTCTAAGCTATACTTAGAGCCATTTCTCTCTTGTAGATGTGTCATGTATCTGAACTTCTATATTTTTTACTTATTTTCCTGAACATGATATTCTTCAGAATTCTTTCTGAGAAACTCTCACTCATTCACCAACATTCAAAATAAATGACACCACTTTTTTGAAATCTTTCTTCATAGTTCTCATGCATAATTAATTTTTTGCAGTCTGTGTATTCACAGTCACTGACTAATCTCTATGATAGTACATGTCACAATATATTATAGTTTTCAGTCCATATAACTGCTTCCTCTCACAGGCCGTGATTAACCCAGAGGAACTAAAACTTTTTAAAATGTGTACAGATCTTATTTAACTCCATACTTCTCCTAGAGTGTTTGGTACATGGTAAGAATTCAGTAAATTCTTGTTAAATGAATAGTGAATGAACAAATGAGCAAATTTTTAAATAAATCAGTGAATAAATGAATTTAAAAGGTACATTGCATCCTAGTGAATATTCTAATAAAGTTAATTTAATTTTAGCAAACTTGAGCTCTGGATCTATGCAGATATTTGAAATTGGTACCAATAAATTTTTGCAGTCATCCCTTTTCAATAAACAAGCATAACAATCTATCTCACTTCAACTTCTTATCAACACATGAGGAGTAGAAATCATGTGTAATTCCAAAAGTTGAAAAATTAAAATATAATGGGAGAAATGAGTGCTAAGCTGTGTAGGAATATGATATGCACAAGACAGGAATTGTTAGTATCAGGAGCTATTTTTCATGTAGGGAACATCCAACAAGCATCCGGTAAATGACATCAAGAAAAGACTGACAAATTCCCAAGAAAGATACAGAAGGAAATAAGATAACTACCTTATGAGATTTTTATGAAAATTGAATGATATAGTTTTTTAAAGGGCTTTATAAATTTAAAAATATGACAAATTGAAAAAAATAGTTGTTTGGGGAAAAATTTTAGCAGGACAATAGAAATAAGGATCACCTCTTGAAATGGTTTTAGAGTGTAAGTGGGCAGTAGTTAAGCTGGACCTGGAAACATGATTCCATACTCTGAAGCCACAGACATAATGCATCATGGTTGTAAAACTGCCTCCATGATAAAACATGGTGGATGCTAAGGGATCTTTCATTTGGTCAAAATGACCAGCAGCTGAGCTTGGGAGAGTTCCATCTTATGCCATTGTTTAAGATTTCTTCGAAAAGTTAAAATCCAAAAGACCTACATTGTTGTTTTATTGAGAAACATTTGATTTACTCATCTTCAGAAATAATGGGTGATATTGTGTGTTCAGCCATGACATCTTTCCCTAATTTAATGTATTAAGCAATGAAACATCCAGCCTCAGTAGGTGATCATCATGGTTAACTATGGATATTAATGGAGAACCATAATCATTAAACTAATGACATCTGTCACCACTAGCCATAAGGGTAATGAATGAGTTGCAAGATGAAATTTACATCAACTTCGTAATGCCTGGTGATTAAGAGTTAATGGTGACATAGCAGGGTTAAGAATATATCTCAGAAGCTTGAAAGAGAAAACATCAGATAGTGTTTGTTCTGATTCTCCATAACATTAATAGAACTAGGCAATTTAGATTTCAAAGTGGATTCGGTGAGGAAATATTCATGCACCATCCAAGCCAATAGATTCAACCCATCTTTTGTTTTTTTCTCAGTAGCAATTTAAACCAAGTGAAAAATCAGAATGCAATAATGGGACATCTGAATATTAAAGTTTGTTTCACATAACCTGCCATTCCCTTCTGCGTTTTTAGCTGTCTTCCTGCTATCTGCGCAAGCAAGATACATGAAGCATACAATGTAACAAGAAGATATAGTCAGTGAAAAGCAGCTGTCATAATCACCACAGTCATCATCATCATTATCTTCATTATCATGTATTTATTCCCCAGTGCCTATTGATCTCTTTTGCCTATCATTCCCCAGTGCCTATTGATCTGTTTTGTCAAAGTAAGCACAATTCTAGGCACTGGAGAAAGAAAGGGTGTAGATCAATACTGAGTAAAAGAATAATCAATAATATATGATGTGTAACACTCCTTCCCTGCTCCTAGGACTTAGCCTCCAAGACTGCCTTACCTTTGCCCAGTATCAAAACTAAACTCCCCTGTGCTGTGTCTCCTGTCAAGGCCTTGACCTCTTCCTTCTAAGGCGATCAAGGATTAGCTTGATGTAATATTCACATGCAATGTCTTTCTATGTTTTGATAGAATCAGCTGGGCATGGAGAATATTTTCACATATCCAGGTATCCTTGAATTCTCAGCTGAATCAAGAAGATATAGTTCAACAGAAACAAAAGTGAAGTTCTAAGTTCAGATCACAAACATAAAAAGATGATAGATGTCACTCTTCTAGAGTCACTGTTCGTTTTGACCACCAAGAAGCTCATAATAAGCTATGTGTTAATTTCCCCTAATTTTGATACAGAAGTTAAGAAGAAATCACTTAGATAATGAGGGTATGGAAGTCCTCAGTAAGGCTTTTCTTTTTAATAAAAGCCTCAAATCATCTTCTAACAAAGAACATCCTATAAAGTCCAGCTGCAGACATGGACAAGCAAGCTGGGAATTTGCACAGGTGAATGCTGGCAGAAACTAAGGACTAGACATTTTTAAGATGGAAGCTCCATCTTCCCTTCTTTTTGTCAGTCATGTGTACAGGAAGAAGCAGACAAGATGGCTGATCAACTGGAAAGCCCTTTTGCAAAATAAGATTAGCATGGGGCACCAGCCTTGTCAGAGCACTGCGCAAATGTAATACCTGATTGAACCAATCTGTGAGTTCTATGTACATGAGACAACTCCTCAAACCTGACTATAAAATTCAGTGCATCCACCAACCAGTTGGTCCTTTCCACTCAGAGACCCCCTCTCTATGGAAAGAATAGTTTCTCTTTCTTTTCTCTTCTGCCTATTAAACCTCTGCTTCTAAACTCCTCATGTGTGTTCATGTCCTAAATTTTCCTGGAAGGCTACTACGAACCCCAGGGTATATACCCCAGGCAATGTAGCTGCTTCAATATCATTATTAACTTCTCCCTCTGAAGATTTTGTTTTTTGTTGTGTTGTTTTAATCATTTCAAGTTTTGTATTTTAACTCCAAATACAATTTTTAAAAATTTTTATTGATTTTATAATTCTACATATTTTGTTATAATTGTACTCAAGCTTTTACAAGAAGGTGTAACACAATCGAATATTTAAAATAAAATACATAACTAAAATAACTTGGATTGTCAGTCATGTCTATGTAAAATCATATGGTTAAAAGTTAATGGCAAATTGATAAGAATCAAGACATATCTAGCTTTTGAAAATCAGTAGAGTCAAATGATAGAAATACCATGTTAAATCAGATGTAATACTTTCACTGAACTTTATTGTATATACACTGTATTTATCAAACCATATTTGAAGTATTCTGTTTGATCCTGAAAACGATATATTAAGAAGACTGTTAACTGTTGATAGTAAATTCTTGTAATCAGAGGAGTAACATGAACCAAAAGCTGCCTTGAGATCTTCTTTGCAACCCCCACAGAGGATTCTCCATTTTAAAGTAAGATTACAAAAGCACTAAGGACAATCCACTGAATCACGCATACATAAAACACATTCAGCTGATGTGTACCTATTTAATATGCCACTTCAGACAATCAGCCTCCTCGCTGCTTTTGAATTTCTTAGACATAATGAGGTTAACAATGTTATGACTTATTCCAGAATTTTCTAACCCAAGGAGAGCATGCAAACACACAAATATCCACAGTGAAATGTCCAACCCTGAGCTAGGGTACTCTTTCAAAAGTGGAGAAAGAGTTGATAAACTTTACTCCCAAGAAAGCCCTGGTAAAAGCCTCTGGAGGCTGACATAGTATAAGCAGTAAATTTGTTTCTGGTTTTGATTTTGATTTTGTTTTAAATTAAGAAGCTAACAGTAGATGATTAGATGGACTAAATGTCTGCTAATTTGTCCAAAATCTAACTTTTTAATTTGATATACAGATTAATATGACTTTTTCATATATAGTAACTCCTTTTTTTTCTACTATACTTAATATTTAACTTCTTCAATTCGATTTTCTGAATTCTCCAAGATCTGAACTCAGTGAAACTACTTTATTGCACTTTCTCACCCAGTATATAACTGGGATAAAAAGATGCATCTACCCCCTAAATTGTAGAAAGTTTAAACATACAATGTAACAAGAGGACATAGTCAATGAAAAGCAGCTGTCAAATCACCACAGTCATCATCTTCTTCAATATCAGGTATTCTATGATTCCTCCGTGCCTATTTATCTCTTTTATCAAAGTAAGCACAGTTCTGGGCACTGAACAAAGAAAGTGTTGATCAATACTGAGTAAAAGAATCATGACGTTAGTGATACATTCTGTCATAGAAAAGAATAACTCTAATGTTTTGTGACTCTTGACATTTCAGAGAGAAAGGTGGGTCACAAGAAAATCACCTAATATTAATGGTTACCAAACGCAAAACAAACAAAAATCCTCCTCAACTCTTCAACACTGAGCAGTTCTGAGAAGCAGCTTCATAGAGCAGTAAGGGCCTCAGACTTGGTGCCTAACGACCTAAGTGTGCGTGCTGATTCTACCACAGACTATCAGTGTGCCTGGAGCAAGTTTTGTACTTTCTCTGGACCTCAGTTTCCTATATTGATGTTCCCTGACTTACCATGGTTAGACTTTCAGTATTTCAACTCTACAATGGATTTAGCAGGATGTAACTCCATTGTAAGTTGAGGAGGATCTGGAATTACAACGGTTTAACTTATAATTTTTCAACTTTACAATGGCATTATCAGAGTATTAAATGCAGTTTTGACTTACAATGAGTTTATCAGATGTAACCGCATTTTACTTCAAGCATCTCTACCATAAAACAGGGATGACAATAATGTTCCTACCTTACAGGGCTGTTGTGAGGATTAATTAGGTAAAATAGTTAAAACAGAGCCTGGTACATAATAAGTCTATGTTATGTTGGTAATGATAATAATAATGACAACAATAATGACGATGGTAAAGTAAGAATTTATCTTTAAATGATGACTTGCAAGGTTTTTAATCATAAATATAAATCCAGTTACATATACTATGCTAAGATTTACTGAGAAAAAATAATGATTTTGTATATTTGAGTCAAGATTAAAATAAAAATCACACACACACAAATATATATATATATGTATATATATGTATATATAAGTATATATATACGTATATATGTGTGTGTGTGTGTATATATACATACACACACACACACACATATATATATGAGAGAGAGAGAGAGAGAGACAAGGTCTTGGTCTGTTGGCCAGGCTGGAGTGCAGTGGCATGAGCTCAGCTCACCACAACCTCTGTCTCCCAGGCTCAAGCAATTCTCCTGCCTCAGCCTCCTGAGTAGCTCGGATTTCAGATGTGCACCACCAGGCCCAGCTAATTTTTATATATTTTAGTAGAGACGGTTTCACCGTGTTGGCCAGGCTGGTGAACTCCTGACCTCAGGTAATCAGCCCACCTTGGCCTCCCAAAATTCTGGGATTACAGGTATAAGCCACTGTGCTCAGTGAACAAAATATTTCTAAGGTCAGCCTTTAGTTAAAATTTTATTACTGCCAGGTGCGGTGGCTCATGCTTGCAATCCCAGCACTTTGAGAAGTTGAGGTGGGCGGATCATCTGAGGTCGGGAGTTTGAGATCAGCCCGACCAACATGAAGAAACCCTGCCTCTACTAAAAATACAAAATTAGCAGGCGTGATGGTGCATGCTAATAATCTCAGCTACTCAGGAGGCTGAGGCAGTGAAATCACTTGAACCTGGGAAGGCGGAGGTTGCGGTGAGCCAAAATCATGCCATTGCACTCCAGCCTGGGCAACGATAGTGAAACTCTGTCTCAAAAAAAAAATATTACTAAGATATTTTCTATCTTTCCTCCCAATCCCAAAGAATTTGACTAATGAAAGTGTATTAGATATCTATTGCTGTGTAACAAATTAATTCAAAATTTAGAGATATAGAACAACACACACTTGTAATCTCACAGTTTCTATGGGTTAAGAAGTTGAGTATGTCTTACCTAGGTCTTCTAGCTCAGGCTCCCTCACAAAGTTGCAATCAAACATCAGCAAGGGCCACAGCCATTCCAAGGTTCAGCAGGAGCAGGAATTGCACTTAAGCTCAGTCAGTGGTTGGTTAGCAAGATTCTCTTTTCTTGCAGGCTGTAGGACTGGGAGCTTTTCGCTGTTGGCCAGTGACCTCTCCTTTGGGCTCCTTATAATTTGGCATCCAGCTTCTACCAGAGAAGGCAAGAGAGAAAGTGGGGTGAACAAGATGGAAGCCAGAGTCTATTATAACATCATCTATAACGTGACAGTCTTTGACTTTTGTCAGATTCTACTCATTAGAAGCAATACACTCTCACGACGTCCAGCCCAGGCTCAAGGAGGGAATTACACAATGGTATGAGTAGAGGAGTGGGGATCACTGGAGACCACGCCACCGTCTCTAATGTTTGATTCATGTGTCCCCTACCATAGTAGGCCTGCTATTCTATGCATTGTAATATAATCTGATCTAGTTAGTCATGAAGTGGTCAGACAGCAATCCTTCAATTGCTTAGTCAGGAAAGATGGTGAATAGGTATTTTTATTTGGGTAATTTTGTTTTTTATGTTTTGGCATGAATACAGAAAAGGAGCATTCCCAGATTGAACTAAAACTCTCAGAAATGCTTTTTTTTCCCAACAAAAGCTACAAAATATCTGGAATCTTCCTACTGCTCTATCACAATGGAAAGGACTCTTCCCACTGCTATTTTATAGATCAAGAAAGAGACTGAGAACTCAGTTACAACTGATGGGTCAGGCAGCACAGTCAGATCACAGCTTGAGGGAAGACCCTTCCAGGGTAACACACAGCTGCAGCCAGCAAGCTAACACACCTAACCAAAGATGCTCTGTCTCTGGTCCAGGGATCACTCAGACATGTACCTTAGACAAGACCTCAAAACATAATAAATAAGAAACAACTCAAATACACGGAATGTTCAGTTTGTCACAAACACTGTTTGGATATTACAATTTTTAACTCTAATGTTTGTAACAACACTATGAGGTAAGTCCTATTATCACTCTATTTTTGCAGAAGAAAAGACTGACACATAAACAGCTAAAGTAACTTGCCCAAGGTCATACAGCTTGTTAATGCCAATACCAGTCTTTGAACTGACAAACCAGGCTCCCGAGCACATGCACCTGGCCACTGATGAAGATATTCCACTTAAAGGGAACTTAAAGGGAGGTGGTATCAGTCACCATCTCATCCCATGTGCCTGTGCCTGAAATAAGAAGATTATGAGATGGAGGTAAGTCAGTGACAATGAACAAGAAAGAACATTCAAATAGGACCAGAATAGAGGCATTTTCTTTAACTCCATTTAGTTGCAGTTTTTCTCGATTCCCTAATGAAGACAAGCACTGTTCGGGTTAGTAGTTTGTTGCATTATATAATCACAAGCAATTTAATTACACAGTTTATCATTCTCATTCTATGGGATGTGTTCAATTATTCTCAAGCAATCCTTTTTTTGTTGTCATAAAGTCGTGAATATAACTGTGGCTGGTATTGTAACAGATGACCAGACAAATCCTGACAATACTATTGTCTGCAGTGAGCAAATTAGCAAATACTATAATCAGCAATTAAAATATACCTATGGTAATATCTTTTAAAAGATATAATTTTTCCTTAGTGTGTAAAACAGACTTCTCACTCTTCCTCTTTTCCTACTTCTCTCTCTCTTCTCTCTCTCTCTTTGTCAGACATGTAGTTCCTGCCATCTGGCAAAAGAGTGTCAAAGGGAAAGAAGAAATTTTGTAAGTCAAATTTACCCACAGATCATGGAATTTCAATTATATTCTTCCAATATTTATTAAGCATCCAGTAACTTTCAGGAAGTATTGTCTTAACACTACTGCTCAAGTACACACCCTTGTTTTCACTGGCAAAGGCACCATAGCTCTGACGCTGGAAGTAGTTCACTAAGTCTGAAAAGAGAAAAGGATCCAGACTTAAGTGCATGTCCATACAAGGTACAACCCGTGCAGGTGATTTGGGTTTGGGTAAAGAAAATAATCATAAAGCAGACTTCTGAGTATATACATGTATTTTCTATTTTCCATAACTGCATGCAGTTATTTATTATTTGACAGGTATTAGAAGTATAAGGACTGTTCTTGGTTGGGGTTGGGGAGGAGGCAGGGGAAAACAGGAGAAATAATTCAACGTACCCAGCTGCTTCCTCTGTTTCCCTTTGCTCCTCCTACAAAAGATGACTTGTTCCTTAGGGATTTTCAATTAAATAGGAACTGAATACATTAACCTTTTCTGTATACAATACATTCATCAGAACAGCCTTGGCATGTCCTTGGATTCCAGTGCTGGGCTCTGAGGAAAGCTACCATTATATCCAGCAAAAATATTCTCAAGTGATGGTTGGAAAGCCTGCACTCATGTGCATAAATGAAACAATCTATTTTAAAAAGGACCTTTCATAAGCACAATTTTGAATTTGAGAAGTGTACCTGAACTATGTGTTTGTTTGACTGAGTTTTCTCTAAAATAAGGTTATACTAAATAATCTGCCATCCATATTCTAACTACACTATACATGTGTAGCTTTATTGCTGACAGAGTAGTTTCACATTTATTATCGCATGTGATCCTCACAACAACCTGTAAGATACAGTGGGAAAAAGAAGAGAAGAGGGGGCATAGAAAACAGTGTTAAGTAAGGGTCTACTGTATGCTACACCTTGTCTCAGGAATATTTTTAATATTTTTATTTTTGTAGATGTCAAGACCTAGAAATGCTAAATAACCTCCCAGTTACAGTTACATGGTCTCTCAAGGTGGGCTTTCTCAGGCATTGTGAGCAGGACAATTCTTTGATATATGAGATTTCTCTGGACAATGCATTTGGGGTTTCTGGCTGCACCCATTAAGCAGCATTAGTAGTCCTTAATCAATGCAATCTCTAGGAATACCTTTACACATTTTCGCATGCCTCCAGTTAGGATAGGTAAAGAGAGAGGCACACCCATACCAGCTCTGTTTGAAAGCTGAGACTACATTGTGCCTATCCTGATTTGTAATAGCTTCACCTACGCTAACTGGAGAGCCTTCCTTACCTTTCAGTAGTAGGATGAACAGAGTTGCCATTTTTGTTATGCTGGAAGAGTCGAGACCTTAGTCCAGAGCTAAAAATTTGTATATGTGTATGTATGAAGAGCATGGTTAGGGGTTGACACTGTGGTAGGTGAATGGAGTAGGAGGAAAAAGGAAGTTCTCGTTAGGTAGGTCTGGCATGGTTAAGGAGTTTGAATCTGATTCCAGAAAGTAGGACAGGACTTGGTCATGGTGTCAGTTTGGGTCCAAGATACCAAGTGGGAATGAGAGGCAAGAAATAGGGAGAGCACACTTGCAGTGAAGGCAGTACCTCTCCAATCTGCAGGATTAAATTTTAAAATATAAAAATAGAGAAAAAGAGAGAAAGGTTGAAAAAATGAAAAAAGAGAGGCAAGCAATTCATTGAGGGAAATGTCTATGAAGGTAGAGCTGGAAGAACAGGGGTAGGCAGGGAAAGCTTCAGACTAGAGGCAGCTTTCCTGTGATGGGAGAAGGGGATGATGAGGATGGGAGAGGAAGTGCTTAAACCTCAGAGCAGTCCCGAGAAAGTGTCAGCCAAGCTGGTGCTAGACCCAGAGCAACGCCACCTGTTAGAGGATCCTCACAACAGGCAGAAATGACTCTGCTCAAGTCTCTTAGCCACTGGCTGGGAGCAGCTGGGGCCACACACTCTTGGTGTAAATGCTGAGATATCCTAGAGGTTTAGCATTGGAGGCTATCAGTGAATAGCCACTCATAGCAGGCTCTCTCTTGAAAGAGGATCTGTGCAGACACCACCGTGGCTGCCACGGTTGTGTTCCAGAGAAAGTTTCAGGAAAGACTGCACCTAATTACAGGTCCTCAGAGGAAGGAAGAGAGTGAGGTGGTACTGTCATGGGGCAGTGCTGAGAAGGCACTAAGCCTGCTCTACCTCAACAAATAAATGATAGAGGAGGGTGATAAGAAAACTCGTAATGGTCATGCACAGGCAAACAGGACTAACTGCCAAAATCCCCGCTCTCTGTCTATCTGTCCATATAGGATTGGCCTTATATGATGGCAGAAGATGCAGTCAGATACCTGGGAGAGTTTGGGAAACCTCAGAAAGGGAGGACATTGTCCCAAACTAGCTCTTGCACTGAGATCTTTACCTTTTCCTTGCAATATTTGCCTTTTATTAAACTGTCTAAGGTGACATCTACAGCCCAATTGCACTTAAGAATACCTTTCATTTTAAATTCATTTAATGATGCACTTAAAATTTCCAAAAGTATTTGATGTAACATGTGACTGGCATACATGTTAAGAATAAGGAGGGAGCACCCTTCTGAGACTCTGTACATAGCAAAGAGTAGTATTCTTGAAGCAATAGGGAGGGTCATGCATAATAATAATACCCGTAGCTGAAAAACTGGATACCCTGTCAGTAGGGGGAGAAAGATATGGAAGAGTTGCATAGGAAAAGGCATCTGGAAGAAATGATCACAAATGTCATTCATCACATTCTTGCTGAGAATACTATATATAGGCTATGCCCAATACTATATATAGGCTATGCATAGAAGTAGAGACCAAACCAGTGGTTTTCAAAGTGTGGTTCTCTGACCAACAGCCCCAGCATAATCTGGAAACTTCTTGGACATGTAGATTCTTGGACCCCACTCCAGACCCCCTGAATCAGAGAGTCTGTAGTGGGGGCCAAGAATCTGTTTGCACAGTCCTTCTTGGGGATTCCGATTACCCTCAAGTTTGAGAACAACTGGTCTAAACTATGTTTCTGCAGCAACTTTCACAACCTATGTCTCTGCCTGTGTTGGTGTCATTTGGACACCAATGGTGTCCAAGAGATGGTGGAGCTTTCCCTTCCCTTTTCCCTCTTGATTCACTTACCTCACACCCTCATTTCCTGCATCTTATTCCAACCTCCACCCTCCCACCCCACCATACGCATGCATATTCCGGGATCATACATTTGATTTTTTAACTTTCCTTATATAGAATATGTATCCATCTGTCTTCTGAAAAAGTGCACAGGCTCACTTCCCCAACTACTCTTGCATCTCTACTCCAGCCTCATCAAACAGGCTTCAACAGTAGCCCATTTCCCCAGACATTAGGAAGCAGTAGCTGACCTTTCCTTTATCAATAGACAGATCGCATCAGTGGCTAGAATGTCCCTTCATATTTTGATGGGTACCAGAAGTGTAAGAACTGTTTCTGGTCTAGGCAGGAGGGGGAGGAGGTGGTCAGCAATTGTGTTAACACCATTTCTCTTGACACCTGTGTTTTCCCAAGAAGCGAGCTAGGCATTTAAGGTGATCCTCAAAGGGCTGCAGCTGCTGGAAAGCAAATGCAACACTAAGAGAAATGTTCTAACAAACAAGAGGCGGAGTAAGGTCGTAGCATTTCCAGGTAAATTCAGAGTTCTTTGTGTTGTGAGCTAGATGAAAACATATTTCATGCATTTTCCTTTTTTATTCTCTTTTTTGTTCTCTGCTGGTTTGTTTCAGTCTTTAGTGAAATCTTAGCCTTTTCTGGCTGTTAGACAAAATAATAAGCAGGCTTGGGGTAAATACCCAGATAGACTATTCAACAAAATGAGCATATTTGGGGACCAGTGTGGTTTTCACTGCAATAAACGCTGTGAGAGACCTGAAACTGGTGGCAAACCTTGTGGAGAATAGTAAATTCCCCTTAGCCCATTTACCTGTGGATTCTCTTGCTCACCAAGTCTAGGAAATTCTAAAACTGATGGAAATTTGAGTCCAAAATACAATGTTAAGTCATTTACGTAGTTTGCATGAGGCCTATAGCATGTGTTTCAAATTAGTCCTGAAAAGCAACATTCAGGACTGCAAAAAATACAGTCATGAATTGTTGGCTGGAATTATCTCCTTAACTTAGCTACAGGAGCATAATTACTCACATCAAGGAAAGCAGAGCAGACATGCAAAAAACTTGCTGGGAAGATTGCATCATTGAGCCCTAGTAGACTGAACACTACTAAATGGTTTTGTCAAATCCAATTTGGATGATTATTTAGCAGTCTCCTACCTGCAGCATCAAAGTTCCCAGGGCATATCCTGAACAGGATATTTGTAATAAAAAGATATAAGCCTCCAACTCTCACTTTTGCTAAACATTAATAAAAATCGAATTAGAAGCAAGTACCTTGAAAGGCTACTGGCAACAGTATGACTATTGTACAACATGAATCTGATAAGAAGTGTTCTTCTCTCCTTTTTTTCTTTTTTATTATAGTCATAATATAAAAACCACTTAAAACTTTTGAAAAAAAATTTCCCACATTCTAATACACTTAGAAAGAACAGACTCTAATTTTTTCACATTGTAAGGAATACATAGATATGAAAGGAGCCACCATGATTAAAAGCTGCATAACTATCCCAAACCACAATAGAAACTCTGAATCCAAATGCCCTTTTCATTATTCTTAATGAAATGCGACTTCATTTTCTCACACATTTGAAATTGTGTTAGCAGAGAGTTCAAACATGTAAATGAAGCCAAACAGGCGAAAGAATCCCTCCATTCTCTGTTTGCAAAGGCCATGTGAGGACACCAGCTTGTGCCAAGTGAACACATGGGAAGAAAAAGAGGGGGATGTTGGGTTATTAACTTTTTACTTCTCAATCTTTTTCTGGAGTTAGGCTAAGGCTATTGCTGATTTTATTTTCCTATGCTCCCATGAATCCAGTTAAAACTGGTTCTAGGTGGTATTGAACCAGCTTCATTTCAGAAAGACTGCCGTTTTAGACAACACCCCTTCAGGACCAATGTCAAGGTCCTTGCAGATGGTTCTGTGTTCTACTATTTTATTATGTTAAACACACACTGCCAGAGGAGCAGTGGAAATATAGCTGGATTAGGCATGGGAAGATTTGCACCATAAGCTTAGTCCAAACTTTCCCTTAATTTATGTATTCTCTTAAGCAAATATAAAATAAACAGGCAAATGCTTCTGTTTTATTAGCCTTCTACAGGTAAGCAACACCAAACAATCTGATCACCATGTTTATTCTCTGTCCTGTTTCTTTGCCTTATTTCTAAGTTGTAAGGAAGTTTGGTGTGACTGGCAGGTAGAGTTAAAGATGCAGGGTAGAGTTTGGAAGGAAAATGGAAGCATAACTAACTCCTTCTACACAAGGCCATGCACACTTGGCTTCTAACTCCAGTCCCCCGTAAGTACTGTTGACAAAGCAGCCTTGTTTCTTTTCTTTGATAATGCCAGTATCATTCCAACCATAGTGCTTTTATCCTTGCTGAGATACTGTGCTGGGAATGCTCTTTGCCCAAATATTCATGTCGCTGGCTTATCCTCCATTGTTCATTTCTGAGCTTTGATCTCACTTTCTGAGAGAGGCCTATCTGTTCCACTTATCTAAAATAACCCCTCCACACATGTACACCCTCTCTATAGCCTATTATCTCTTTTCAATTCCTGCATGGTACCTGTAATTCTCTAATTTTATTTTGAGTATTTATTTGTTTCTTTGTCCATTGTCTGGCTCTCTTTCCCTAATCACAGCAGAATGGAAGCATCATCTGAGCAAGGATCTTATCTATTCTGTTCACTGCTGTATCCCCAGGGCCTGGAATAATGTAAGAGTATATCTCCCTCATCATTTAATTCTATATTTTACCTTCTATTCAGTTGCTCACAATACGTAGATAACAAATGAATTGTTAGAAGTATTAAAGATGATCCTTGCCCTGGTTTGCTTGTATCAAGTTGAGGAGACTTGTATTAAACATACAGATAACTTAATAGTAAAAAATTTAAACAAGATTTCAAGAAAAACAAAATCAGAGTGTCACCACAATGCCTAATGAGGGCGTAGAGCAACTGTTGGGTCTTTTATCTTATAGGATGAAAAGACTGCTAGAGAATTTTTTCCCTTGTTTTATTTTTATAGGCAAATGGAAAATAAATTAGTATTTTCCTGAGAATGGATTTCTTCACCTGTCTTTGAATTTTTCCTTCAGCTTTTGCAACACCCTTTAGCTTATTATCTTGATTAAAGCGTAAGCACTAATGAGGGCTGACATTCTCAGTGCCATTTTAAAGAAAATAGAAATTACCGGATTCGGATTTTTCCGCCACTTTTCTCTTGCCACATGAAGCATTTATTTATCTGAGTTTATTCTTCACTGGCCAGAGAAATCAACATTTGGCATCTTATGTGATGTATCCCAGGGCTTACTTAAAAGCTTTCTTTCTTTTTTTCCTTTTGAAACTGAATAAGATAAGGTTTACGCCACTCTTCCTGGGATTTACAATGCATTAGATACTTTCTGGGTGTATTAAACATATACACCACAGTTTCCATCTAAGGGAACCAATGCATTTAATAGTTCTACCTCTACAGAAGTTAGAGGTGTTTCCTTACGAACAAGGTGCGAACATGTCTTTGTAACATGTGATGTTGACTCCTTGCCCACAGCTGTTTGGATAGGACCAATTTAATTGCAGGCTTAAAGTTCACAAGGTAACTGGCTTAGATTCTCTAATGTAAAATGGCGACCCTTGCTTTCTGCTCTAGGCTGCAGTGTCTCTGAGGTGATATACATAAATGTGAGTCAGGGACATTTCAGGAGACCTCCTCCAAGAGTCCAAAATCTTTGGTGGATCCAAAAAATGACTGTTGATAAATCTTATGGCAACCTGTGTCCACTTCTGCTAACAGGAGAAATAATTTGCTTTGGAGCAGGGTAATGATTCTTTTATTTGAGAATCAAGATAGTATTTGGTGATTCAGAGGTGAGGCCTAGAACTTAGACCAGAAGAGATAGTTTGAGAGAAAGAGGACTCGATTAATATGGCATAAAATTCAAAACACTGTGTTGCTAGGGAAAGGGTAACCTATTAATTATCTTACTCCAGAGGGAAATGGAGAGAGGGTTTTTAAATTTTTCTTTTTCCTGCTTTGAATCTTAAGGTAGAAGAAGATATGAAAGCAGAGACTAAAGAGAATTAGATAACATGCTAGAAGGCCTTAGAAAAAAATTAGCCCTTAGGAATTTTCTGTGAAGGTAGATTTCTGACTAATGAACTCTAGAAGCAATTCTATCTGGTACTAAATTCTGAGTTCATATTTTTTTCATTCTTTCTCTGTCAGTAAATCCATCTATTGCTGTCATGGCTTCAGCAAAATCTACCTAGGTACTAAAAGTTTGTGTTAGTAGTACCATCTTAGTGGCAAATGATTATAGAAAGACCACAGCAGCACAGAGAAGCCATGAGTCAACATGACTCAACTCAGTTTAGCCTAGAGCAGCTGTGCAGAATCCCAGGAGCATGTAACAGCACAGATAGGTGTGCAATCTGGGAGAAGGAGGTGAGAGCCCAGAGAGGAAATTGAATTTCCTGCAATCATGGCATGGAGGCACAATTATTTACCTGAATGTTAAGGAAAAGAATAATCAAAGGAGGTAAGGCAACTTGGGGAAAGTCAGTTTACATAGGTGAAAGTGCTTTAAAGCTCTTATTACAGGAGGATTTTAAGGATGAACAACCATTGAAAGATGAATTTAATGGTATCAAAATGGTCACTTTTTGAGTAAAATTTGTATTTAACTACATGTGCCTAAGACCAGTGTCCCTTCTCAATGCTTTTACCCCTCATTCTACTTGCTCTCTTATAGAGCGACAAGGGAGCAGAATGGACATCTTTAGGATGTAGCAAACGGAAAATTGAATTGGGAATATTACTACAATATGGAAAAGCATTTTGAATCATTTTAACAAAACAATGATGAGGTTAGAAATATTTTATATATACCATAGGGGGTACTGTGGAATTTCACCAATGTCCCCCCAGGCCTTAATATTACAGTCTAGAGTTGATATCACACTGACATAAATTGCATTCTTCCTGGGATCTTTTACTAAGCAGCCAGGAGAATTATCAACACTTGTCCTCTTACCCAAGGAGCTCAAACATCACTGAGGATGTTGGTAAATCAATTCCTCAGCTCTCACATTCCTTATAACTCAGACTGGATGTTTCTGAGACACCAGTTGACACTGTCTGCCCAAGTTCCCAAACTAGCTTAGGCTTAGTCATCCACAGTGATTACTTGCTTGACAATCTTCCCTCTCATTGTCTGTCTGTACCTCCCTGTCACAGGTCCCCACTATTTACTGATACTTTCAGGGATCATTTCCCAAATGAAACTACTTACACTCATATCCTGATTTTATACCTGCTTCTGAGATAACTCAAACTGAGATTGTAAGGCCGATAGCCTCATCAGGAGCCGGATGGACAATACTCAACCCCTCCACACCTGATAACACTTATCAGGAGGCTGGACGTCCTACTGGCGCCTGCCTTCTCCATGCAGGCTCCCCACACCCACTCCTGCATTCCACCCCAGCCCCACACGCAGCACTAAATCATACTGTCAGCCCAAAATTCAAAAATCCCCCCGAGAGCCTAACCAATGGCAGCTCGCCAAGTCCGGGTC
>CAUYLG010000477.1:0-66396 GCA_963573385.1 Cacajao melanocephalus | reverse complement strand
TGGTTGTGGTGGGCCTCGGTCTTGTTTTGGCGCCCCCCTCACCCCGTGTTGTCCCCCCCACAAAAACAAAAAAAAAAAAAAAAAAAAAAAAAAAAAAAAAAAAAAAAAAAAAAAAAAACTTCTGGAGTAACTAAGGATATTCCTCTTCTGGAATAACTAAGGACTTCTGCAGACCTGTTTCCCATCAAAACAAACATAACTGGTGAAAAGTGCTTGAAAACAGCTATTTAAAAGCACTGAAAATTGTCCTTAGGGTATACAGCAAAAGAAGAAACATTTATTCAAGAAAAATTTAAATTCAGTAATAACAGCAAAAACCTGTTTCATTGAACCAAGATCATCTCCCACCCTCAGTTCAGCCTGATGGCAGCGCCACACTAGGTGGAGCTCCTGGCCAAGAATATCAGGTTTCCTCTCCACTAACAAAAGGTATCTCGCCAGCTGGACAGGCTGTGAACATTCCTGGTGTCTTAACGGTTACAGCAAAGGCTAAATTCCTGGTACACATCACCAAAATTTAAGGAGCTCTCCTTCACCCAGCTTCCATGCATAGCACAGGCCAAGAGTACCAGGAGCCCAATTACCCTTTCCCCAATTCATAAGGTAAAGATATTTTATAATGATAAAATATTAATCCATCAGGAAGTTATCATCAGTTACACCTAACAACAGAGCCCCAATATATATGAAACAAAAACACTTTAATGGAGAGATTGGTTATTCAATAATAATAAGGACAAGTACTCCATTTTCAATAATGGATAGAACAACTAAGCAAAAGATCAACAAGAATATAAAAGACATCAACACTATAAGCCAACTAAGCCTAGCAGACATCTATATGACATTCCACTCAACAGCAGAATACTGTTACATCTGTCTCAAATGCACATAGAACATTTTGCAGGATAGATAATATGCTAGGCCATGAAATAAAACTCTGTAAATTTTAAAGCACTGCAGTCATTCAAAGCATGTTCTCTGACCACAAAGAACTGAAATTAGAGTAACAACGACAAAAACTGGGAAATTTACAAATATGTGAAAATTTAAAAACACTTCTAAATAAGCCATGGGTCAAGTAAGAAATCACAAAAGAAATTTAAAAATTGTTTGAGGCTGATATCACTTCCAATAGCCACGTGAAGGTTGGCATCCACAGCTGGTCAGCACCCCACTGCTGTGCTGCCATTGCCACTGGCATGAACTAACAAGCATGGATCCTGCTGCCACCACTTGACGAAGTGCTTTGGCTAGAACCACCCTAAAGAGTGTTGTGCCCAGTGGTCTGGGAACACCTTGGTATTTCCAGCAGTGAGTTCACAACCTCAAAAGGCCAGAGAACAAAGTCAGGGGCTTGATACCACCCCCTCAGACTTAGAGCGTTCAGCCCAGGAATACTCAGCTGAGTCCTGACCTCCCAAAAAAAATCCACTAGAAACAAAGCTAGTTGGCTGAACCCACCTTATACCACAATGAGACCCCCAAGGAAATCAAAGAGAGAGAAAAAAAGTCCCATCCAACGGACAAGAATTTCAAAGATTGAAGGAACATCACCTCATACAGATGAGAAAGAAGCAAGAACTATGGCAACTCAGAAAGCCAGAATGTCTTCCCTCCAAACAACTGCACTAGTTCTCCAACAATGGTTCTTAGCTGAAATGTCTGAAATGACAGAAATAGAGGTCAGAGCATGAATTGGAATGAAGATCATCAACATTCAAGAGATAGTTGAAATCCAGTCAAGCATTCAAATGAATACAATAAAATGATACAGGAAATAAAAGACAAAATCACTGTTTTGAGACAGAACTTAACTGAGCTGATAGAACCAAAAAACTCACTTCAAGAATTTCAGAATGCAACTGCATATATTAACAGCAGAATAAACCAAGCTGAGGAAAGAATTCAGAGCTCAAAGGCCTGCTCTCCAAAATAACTCAGTCAGACAAAAAGGAAGAAAACTGATGATGAACAGAATCTCTAGGAGATATGGGATTATGTAACACAACCAAATCTATGACTCACTGGCATCCCTGAAAGCCAGGGAGAGAAACCAAGCAATTTGGAAAACATATTCAGCATATCATCCATGAAAATTTCACCAGCCTTGCTAGAGAAGCCAGCATTCAATTCAGGAAATGCAGAGAACCCCTGCAAAATACTAAAGAGGAAGACCATCCCAGTACACATAAGTCATCACATTCTCCAAGGCCAAAATGAAAAACAAAAAAATGTTAAAGGCAGCTGAGGGGAAACCCCATCAGGCTAACAGCAGACCTTTCAGCAAAAACTCTGCAAGTGAGAAGAGAAGTGGGTGGGTGGGGGTGCCTATATTCAGCATTAGTAAAGAAAACAATTTCCAATCAAGAATTTCATTTCCAACCAAACTAAGCTTCATAAGCAAAGGAGAAATAAGATTACTTTCAGAAAAGCAAATGCTAAATGATTGTGTTACCACCAGACCTGCATTACAAGCAGTCCTGAAGGGAGTACTAAACAAGGATGGGAAAGACCATTACTAGCCACCACAAAAACACACTGAAATACATAGACCAGTGACACTATAAAGCAACCACACAAACACGTATGTATAATAATCAACTAACAAGATGATGACAGGAACAAATCCACACATATAAATACAAACTGAATGTAAATAGCTAAATGCCCCCAATTAAAAGGCACAAAGTGGCAATAGTCTCTGGCCAAAAGCTCCTTAATCTGATAACTTTAACAAAGCTTCATGATACAAAATGTACAAAAATCAGTAGCATTGCTATACACCAACAACATACAAGCTGAGAGCCAAATTAAGAATACAATCCCATTCACAATAGCCACAAAAACAATGAACTGCCTAGGAATACAGCTAATCAGGGAGGCGAAAGATCTCTAAAATGAGAGTTACAAAACACTCTTCTAAGAAATCAGAGATGACACAAACAAATGGAAAAACATTCCATGTACATGGACAGGAAAAATCAATATTGTTAAATGATTATACTGCCAAAAGCAATTTCTACATTCAATGCTATTCCTATTAAAGTACCAATGTATTTTTCACAGAATTTAAAAAGGCTACTTTTAAATTCATGTGAAACCAAGAAAGATCCCAAATATCCAAGGCAATCCTAAGCAAAAATAACAAAGCTGGAGGCATCATATTACCTAACTTCAAACTATACTAAAAAGCCATAGTAACCAAAACAGCATGACACTTATATAAAAACAGACATCTAGGCCAATGAAACAGAATATAGAGCCCAGAAAGAATTCTATACAACTACAACCATTTGATCTTTGACAAAGTCAACAAAAACAAGCAATGGGGAGAGGACTCCCTATTCAATAAATGCATATGAGTGGGATAACTGGTTAGCCATATGCAGAAGAGTGAAACTGTATCCCTTCCTGACACCATATTAAAAAAATCAACTTGTCTGGGCGTGATGGCTCACACCTGTAATCCCAGCACTTTGGGAGGCCAAGGAGGGCAGATCACTTGAGGCCAGAAGTTCAAGACCAGCCTGGCAAACATGGTGAAACCACGTCTCTACTAAAAATGCAAAAATTAGCTGGGCGTGGTGGTGCACACCTGTAGTCCCAGCTACTTGGGAGGCTGAGTAGCTGGGACTACAATAATTGCTTGAACCCAGGAGGCAGAGGTTTCCGTGAGCTGATATTGCACCACTGCACTCCAGCCTGGGCAACAGAGTGAGACTCTGTCTCAAAAAAAATTAAATAAAGCAAAATTCAAATGAATAAATAAATAAAAGACAGGCAATAGTAAGTGTTGACAATGATGTAGTAATCGGAATCCTCATACACTGCTGGTGGGAATGTATAACAGTGCAGCCACTTTGGAAAACATTCTGGCAGTTCTGCAGAAGGTTAAACATAGAGTTATTATATAATCCAGTAATTCCATCCGTAGGTACATATCCAGGAGAAATAAAAATTTTGTCCACCCAAAAACCTGTATGCAAATGTTAATAACAGCATTATTCAAAAGAACCAAAAGGTAGAAACAATCCAAATATCTATTATGTGATGAATGAATAAATAAAATGTGGCATATCCATACAGTGGAATATTATTTGGCAATAAAAAGAAATTAATACTGATACAGGCTGCAATATGGAAATGTCCAGAATAGGCAAATTTATAGGGACAGAAAGTAGATTGATTAGTGGTTGCCAGTGGCTGGGAGTTTGAGGGAAAATGAACATTTAGTTTTTTGGGGAGGCATTGAATATATTAAAAATCAATAAATCATACATTTAAATGAGTGAATTGTAGTATGTAAATTATATCTCAATAATTCAACAAGAATTTAGTATTTAATAATATACTAAAACTGTTGATTTCAGACAAAAGAAGGGAATAAAGTAGGAACACAGGAATAAAACCATTTGAGAAATATAGAAAACAAATCATGAACTACCAGCTGTATATCCAATAATATCAATATTTACATTAAATGTGACAGTCTAAAAAAGGACTTGGCAAATGCAAACTATAAGCCAAATTCTGTCTGCTGCTTGTTTTGGAAGTTTCTTTGGAACGCACCCATGCCCATCCATTTATATATTCTATTGATACTTTTGTGCTGTAATAGCAAAGTTAAATGATTGCAACAGGTACTTCCCCAAAAAGGCTAAAATATATATTATTTGGCCTCTTATGGAAAAAGTTTGCTGATTCCTGATCTAAATATCCCAGCTAATGAATGAACAGAGATTGTCAGACTAGATTTTTTTTTTTTTTTGAGACTGAGTCTCACTCTGTCACCCAAGCTGGAGTGCAGTGGCACAATCCCAGCTCACTGCAACCTCCACCTCCCAGGTTCAAGCCATTCTTCTGCCTCAGCCTCCTGAGTAGCTGGGATTACAGGCATGTACCACCATGCCCAGCTGATTTTGTATACTTAGTAGAGACAGGATTTCACCATGTTAACCAGGCTGATCTCAAACTCCCGACATCTGGTGATTCATCCTCCTGGGCCTCCCAAAGTGCTGGGATTACAGGCTTGAGCCACCACACTGGTCCGAGACTAGATTTTTTTTTTTTTTGAGACAGTCTTGCTTTGTCGCTCAGGCTGGAGTACAGTGGTACCATCTCTGCTCACGGCAACCTCCACCTCCCAGATTCAAGTGATTCTCCTGCCTCAGCCTCCCAAGTAGCTGGGAGTACAGACATGCGCCACCACATTCGGCTAATTTTTTATTTTTAGTAGAGATGGGGTTTCACCATGTTGGCCAGGCTGGTCTCAAACTCCTGACCTCAGGTGATCCACCTGCCTTGGCATCCCAAAGTGCTGGGATTACAGGTGTGAGCCACTGCACCCAGCCCAGACTAGATTTTTTTAAAAAGTCAAGATTCAGCTATATTTTATCTATAAGAGACACATTTTTAGACCCAAAGACACAAATTGGTTAATAGCCAAAAGATGGAAAAAGACTAAGCATTCAGTCATTTTAATAATTCAAAATGAATCAATATAAGAGCTAAGATCATAAAACTTTTAGAAGTTTATGGCCCGCTTCTTGGTATATATCCAAAGGAAATGAAACTAGTATCTCAAAGAGTTATATGCATCCCCATGTTTATTGCAGCATTGTTTACAAGAGCAAAAGATGAAAACAACATAAGTGTCCATGGACGGATGAATGGATTTTAAAAAACGGTAGATTCAAACGAAATATTATTCACCCATAAGAAACAAGGAAATACTTTCATTTGTGACAATGTGGATGAATCAATCTGGAGGACATTATACTGAGTGAAATAAGGCCAGACACAGAAAGACAAAAACTGTACTGACCTCACTTATATGTGGAATCTAAAAAAGTTGGACTCATAGAAGCAGAGAACATAATGGTGGCTGCTGGGAGGTAGAGGTCGGGGTAAATTGGGAGATGTTGATTAACATGTATACACTCTCACTCAAAAGATGAATAAGTTCTGGGGATCTGATGTACAGCATGATGACTTTAGTTAATAATACTGTATTGTTTGATAAGAGAGTAGATTTTAAGCCTCTTCACTTTTCCCGAAACACGCACTCAAAAAAGGTAGCTATGGATGATGAGGATGTGTTCATCTGACTGTGATAATCAACATAGAATGTATATCAAATCATCACATCGTATACTTTGAATAATACAATTTTATTTGTCAATAAATGTTTGTAAAGTTTAAAAGATGACAACATGAAACAAAATCCTTGTGCCCTTGGGTTAGGCAAAGATTATTTGGACATTGAAAAACATGATCCATAATGTATGGGCTGATCATGTACCCCCAAATTCACATGTTGAAGTCCTAACCCCAAACACCCCTCATAATGTGACTATATTTAAAGACTGGGCCTCTAAAGAGGTAATTAAAGTTCAATGAGGTCATACTGATAGACCCTAATCCAATATTACTGGTGTCCTTATAAGAAGGAAAAGAGACACCAAGGATGTGCATGTATGTTGGAAAGGCCATGTGAGGGACAGGGAAGGTGACCATCTGTAAGCCAAGAATAGAGGCCTCAGAAAAATCAAACCAAATAATACCTTGATCTTGGACTTCTACCCTCCAGAACTGTGAAAAAACTAATTTCTGTTGTTTAAGCCACTCAGTCTGTAGAATTATATTATGGTAGCCCTAGCAAACTAATACACATAAAATTGATAAAGTAGACTTCATCAAAATTAAAAACTTTTGTGCCTCAAAGCACACCATTAAAAAAGAAAAGATTAAACACAGACCAAGAGAAAATATTTATAAATTATGCATATGAAAAACATTTGTATCCAAAATATACAAAGACTTGTACGATTCCAAAAAAATACTGCACAATATAAAAAGGGGCAAAATATCTGAATAAACATTTCACACACACACACACACACAAAAAAATATATATATATATAGCAAATAAGCACATGAAAAAGGTTATCAACAAATGAAAATTAAAAGTCAGATGCCATTTCACACTCACCCAAATGGTTTTAATGAAAAGCACCAACAATAACAAATGATAGCAGGGATGTAGAGAAACTGGAATGCACAGGGTGGGAGTGTAAGACAGTAGAGTCACTTTGGAAAACAGTTTGGCAGTTTCTTAACATGTTAAGCAGAAATAGTAATTCCACTCTTTGGACTCTACTCAAGATAAAAACACATACCCACATAAAGACTTGTATGCACGTTCATAGAAGTGTCATTCGTAATAGTTAAAACTGGAAAACAATTCAAATGTCCATCAACTGGTAAATAGAAATATAAAATGTGATATGCTCACACAGTGGAAATCTACTTGGAAATAAAAAGAAGCAAAAAACAGATACTGCAACATGGATGAACCTTGTATTAGTCTGTTTTCACACTGCTATAAAAAATTCCTGAGACTGGGTAATTTATATAGGAAAGAGGTTTAATTGACTCACAGTTCCGCACAGCTAGGGAGGCCTCAAGAAAATTATAACCATGGCGGAAGGCTATGGGGAAGCAAGGCACGTCTTACATTGAGAGTGAAGGAAGTCACACACTTTTAAATCATCAAATATTGTGAGAATTTACTCACTATCATGAGAACAGCATAGTGGAAACCACCCCCATGTTCCAATTACCTCCCACCAGGTCCCTCCTTTGACATGTGGGGATCATAATTTGAGACGAGATTTGACTGGGGACACGGAGGCAAACCATATTAAACCTTAAAACCAGTTATGTACAGTGAAAGAGGCCAGATGCAACAGGTCTCATATTGTATGATCCCATTTATATAAAATGTCTGCAAAACACAAGTGCACAGAGACATAAAGCAGATTCATGAGTGACTGTGGCCAGGAATCCAAAGGGGAGTGAATGCCTCCAAATCAACTAAAGGGATCTTTTTTGCGTGGTGGTAATGTTCTAAAATTGCTTTGTCATAGTGTTTGCACAAATCTGTAAATTTCAGGTGTATAAAAATTATTGAATTTTACACTTAAACTGTGGGTGAACTCTATGGTATGAAAATTATACTGCAATTCACTGCTTAAAAAGTAGCCATAAGAGCACTGGGTTGGCTATATTAATATTAAACAAAATAAACTTAAAGGCAAGAAATATTACTAGAAATAAAGATGGATATTTCATAATGACAAAAGGTAAGTACATCATGAAGATATAACCATTATGTCCATCTAACAACAAAGCTACACTAACTTAGATTACAAGAATGGAGTATTAGGGTTGATGTAGCAGCCTTTTGATGGAAATTTGTTAGCTCAAAGGGTATCTGAGAGTTGAAAGTTCCAACTGAATGATCACTGAATGGGCCAATGGACTTAAAAAATCAGTCTGCATGGCTGGGCACGGTGACTCACACCTGTAATCCCAGCACTTTGGGAGACCGAGGCAGGCAGATCACTTGAGGTCAGGAGTTCGAAACCAGCCTGACCAACATGGTGAAACTCCATCTCTACCAAAAATATAAAATTAGCTGGGTGTGGTGGCACATGCCTGTAATCCCAGCTACTAGGGAGGCTGAGGCAAGAGAATCGTTTGAACCCAGGAGGCAGAGGTTGTAGTGAGGCAATATTGCGCCATTGCACTCCAGCCTGGGAATCAAGAGCAAAACTCCATCTCAAAAAAAAAAAAAAGAAAATCAGTCTGCCGTCATCAGTAAACAAATAAAATTGTGTTGGATTTTCTTAAATATTTAACTACCAGATTATGGCAAAACTTAAATTGATCCTGAGTTGCTACAAAAATGGCATTTGTGAAATTCCACAAATGTTGGATACTATAAGTTTTATGAGCTGTGGACTAATAAATCGTTCTATCTATTTCAAAATATTTATGCTCGCCCTATTAGTCCTGAACTAGCTAAGGAGATACACTTCCAAAATGCAGCTAAAAAAAGAATTTAATCAGGGGCATATAAACAATATTATAATAGATAATAGTATCTACCCAACTAATCAGTGTAATTAATCTGAATTTAATGAAGGATTGCTGTCATACAATGAAATATAGTTTAGTTCAATTGGATTTTTTTTTTAAGACAGGTTCTCACTCTATCACCCAGGCTGCAGTGCAGTGGCACGATCACAGCTCCCTACATCCTTGACTTCCTGGGCTCAAGTGATCCTCTCACCTCAGCCTCTCTAGTGGCTGGGACAACAAGTGCGCAGCACGACAACCGGCTACTTTTTGTAGTTTTTGTAGAAATGGGGTTTTGCCATGTTGTCCAGGCTGGTCCTGAACTCCTAGGCTCAAGCGATCCCCCTGTCTCAGCCCTCCAAAGTGCTGGGTTTATAGGTGTGAGGGCCCAGCCAGGCATGAGCACCTGGCCAGCTTTGACTTTTGCTGGAAAAAATTTTTAAGCCTTTGTCAGTAATGGCACAAAGAACTGATGTAGGAATTCAGTCTTTTGAGTTATCTCCTTTATAGTCAAAAGGATACAGAAATCAAAGTTAGATTGCGAAACTGACCATTAGCAATATTAAAAAACTTTGCATTATCAATCTCTGATCTTTGTCGATTTTTAGGAAAAATAAATACTGCATTATTTTTCATTGTGCTATTTGGTGTTTCACAAAGAGTGACTACGTTGTGCATGAGAATTATGTGAACTGTGAAAAATGCAGACTCACAGATCATATTCTCATATCAAATGCTGATTTGATCCCTGGAGTTTGGATCCAAGCATCTGCATTTTTAACAAACATTATATATGATTTTTCTCCAAAGGTCTGGGAACCCCTGGTATAAGCAATTTTTACCTCTTCAGACAGAAGACTTTGAAGTCTAATTACTGCTAATTTGTCAATAATTTCTATTTGAATATCAGGCAATTTAAAGAGATGAAAAATTCATGGTGAAAAACACAAATAATAGTGCAAAATAAATATTTAATTGACCTATTAGAATCACTAACAATATAATTGCTTTGTAGAAAATCTTTTAAAGCCGAAATTTAAAAAAAATATATTTTTTCAAAATTACCAATATAGCTACTATAAAATATGATTACATGCCATGGGCTGAACTGTATCATGCCAAAATCTGTATGTTGAAACATGCTTCATGGTTATGATTCCTCAATGTGATGGTATTTGCAGGTGGGGCCTTTGGGAGATGATTAGGTTTATATGAAATTGTGAAGACCGATCCCTCAGATGGAATTAGTGCCCTTATAAGAAATCTGAGAGTTTATGCTCTTTCTCTCTCTGTCTCTCTCTATGTGAGGACACAATGAGAAAGCTACAATCTGCCAGCCAAGAAGGGGGCCCTCACCACAGCCTGGCCATGGTGGCCTCCTGATCTTGGATTTGCAGCCTCCAGAGCTGTGAGAAAATTAATTTACGTTGTTTAAGCCACCTGGTTGATGGTACTTTCTCATCACATATAAGTGCAAGTTTTAAAAATATCAATACATTTAGTTTTATTAATTTCTGTCCCTGCACATATAACAGAATGTTCTGTTTTCAAGTTAAAAACAAATTAGAGTGTGTTCTAAGAAATACTATTTGACAACAATCAACAAAATTAATTTGCAAAACTTGTTAACAATTTGTCCCCACGTCAAATCACACAGACATAACCTTTTTCAGATAAGTTGTTCGAAAGTGGTTGTATCAGCTGAATTTTTCATGTTTTGCTTCAGATTTTCAATGTTAGGTTTTGTTTATAGAGTTCTTTGATTAAAATAAAGGATATAATGAATAGGTTATTAACAAAGGTTATAAATAAAGTTCTGTGCCTATGATGTATTATAAACGGTGTGTTCAGCTTTACTAGTTAATGCTGCTGTTGTATTTGACCTCACTTCAGTGACCCTTTTTTGTTAGTTTATTATTTAAAATTAAGCAAAATCTTTCTTGCATGAAATTTTCTTGATGAATTACTGTCATAAGGAATTTTCATTTCACCTATTTTTTTTTTTTTGAGACAGAGTCTCACTTTGTCGCCCAGACTGAGGTAGAGTGACGGATCTGGGTTCACTGCAACCTCTACCGCCACGGTTCAAGTGATTCTCCTGCCTCCGCCTCCTGAGTAGCTGGGACTATAGGCGGGCACCACCAAGCCCGGCTAATTTTTGTATTTTTAGTAAAAAAGGGATTTCACCATGTTGGCCTGGCTGGTCTCGAACTCCTGACCTCATATGATCTGCCTGCCCCGGCCTCCTAAGGTGCTGGGATTACAAGCGTAAGCCACTGCGCCTGGGTTCACCTAATCTTTATTGTCTACCATATTCAAAGTGTTGAGTGTGACACCAAGTCATTTAACATTTAGTCCGGATTCTCGAGTTTGTAATATGATGAGGAAAAAACCCCACAACTTTCTTTTACTCAGATCTCCACGATGTCATTTGCCATCAATGGTTTGGAATATCACTGAACACCAAGCGCCTCTGACTGCCCAATATTCCAAATACAATACAATTTGGTTCAAATTAGATATTAAGAACTTTGGTCAAGCACAGGAGATGTGGGATCTAGCGATATGTCTTTGGCAATTCACAATCTCTGCCTCTACACTTGTTTCTCCATCTGGAAAGTAAAGGCCTTGGAAAGGATTGACGAAAACCAACCCTAAAACTCCACGATGCCTTTTCCTGTACAAATATTTGCAAACTATACTAGAGCTCGAAAAGAGCAAGATAGCAGAAAACGTCCAGCGAAAGTAAGTAACCCACTGCTGATCTCTTGCAGCTCTGCAAACTGAGCAGCCAACCAACTTCACGGCTCAGAAACGTTTGGCCTCTGGGCATTGTGACTTTCTGCCCAGGTAAAAATCTTTTTTCTTTTGTCTCATTTTTTTTTCTTCCTCCCTGCTTTGCCGCGTGAGATCACCATTCCTCGGGGCAGCTCGCGAACGCCCGGGAGGCAAGTGTAAAACACTCGCGCCGACGCCCCTCCTCCTCCTCGTGCTCTCCTCCTTCCTACAGAAAAATGCGTTTCTAGGCAACGGCGGGCGGCGCGTCACTTCCTGCCATTTAAACTCAGGTCCCCACCCCTCTCAGCCCCTTCTCGCTTCCACCCCCTCCCCCTTGGTCGTGGGCCTCATTCACGCTTCCCCGGGCTTGGGGAGGGGGCGGAGGCCCGGAGTGACAAGCGGCCCCGGCTCCCGTGGGCGCCGCACACCTGTTGTTTGCAGCAGCCGGCGACCCGCACTGCCGCTCTCGGAGGGCGGGGAAGCAGCGGCGGCGGAGCCTACCCGGCAGGTGGCCGCGGGCAGGGCAGGCGAGCGAAAGTGCGCGGGGGCCCGACCACCGCGGGGCCGGGACGCGATGGCGGCGGCGGAGCCCGCGAGCTCCGGCCAGCAGGCACCGCCAGGGCAGGGGCAAGGCCAGCGGCCGCAGCCGCAGCCTCCGCAGGCGCAAGCCCCTCAGCCGCCGTCGCAGCAGCAGCTTGGGGGCGCTGGGGGCGGCAGCAGCAGGCACGAGAAGAGCCTGGGGCTGCTCACCACCAAGTTCGTGTCGCTGTTGCAGGAGGCCAAGGACGGCGTTCTGGATCTCAAAGCGGTGAGCTCGGGAGGCGGGGACGGGGGCGGACTTCGGAACCCGTGGCCCCCGGGGAAGCCCAGCCCCTCGCGGCGTGGGTTTGGCGGCATGGTGTGGACGCGCCCTGCGGGGATCCAGGACCGGGAGATCCGAGGACCACGTGGCCTGCGCCCGGGTCCTGGACACCAGGTTGGGGGAGGGACGAGGGACCAGGATGGCCTCGAGCGGACGCGTAACCAATGGGGCCCGGCGCCACGCCGGACTCTCGACAAAGAGCTCTGCACCTCGAGCGCGCCCGCGTGGCTTCTGTCTCCGGGCGCAGGGACCTGAGGGCGAACGAGTGTCTGTTGCTCCGCGTCCACCTGTGGCAGAGGCTCACGGGGTAACGGGCGCTATGCCCAGACACTGTGGATATCGATGTTGCTGTTAAGAATTGATGGTTTTAATAGGCGATTCCATTTAGAACCATGTTCCTTTAGTTTAAATAAAAAGGAGGAAAAACAGAATCCAGTCTGCCATCTCTACCGGATGAAAGGGGGAAAAAAATTACTTCTTTCCATGCTCCTCCCCGATAAAATAATAATGCTAATAAAAAAATTTCCTTGTGCACTTCTTTTCATCACCCTGATAGTTAGGAGGGGTATTTGATTTGTGACTTCATTTGGTATGTGTCATGAGTTTTCTAAAAGTGAGATCTGCTATCACACGAAAAGGGGGTATTTTCAACTTTTCACTCGAAGAGGTGGAAGTGCTCAGTAAACTCTCTCCCTGCCTCGTCCTTTTTTACTGCATTCAGATTTTTCAAACAGGAGCAAGCATCAAAAGCTATTCTATCATACAGGATGACAACCGATCTAGGCAGGATTTGGAAGACTTCAACATCACTCAGAATAAAGAGAATGCGATCACGCTGTGCGCCGTTTAAGTAAGAGCCATAGTTTTAGAAACAAACAAAAAATACGAACTGGTCAGTAATCACTGCAAACCCCCTTTGCTCCCTAAATGTGGCCTTACTTGGAGGATTGACCCCGGCATCCAAGGAGTGCCTGGACCACCTTACCTGGCTTCAGAGTGTCACTGCATCCTCCAGGCTCTGCATAAAGCAATGGCACCTCCCTGAATGTAAGGACCAGGCTTGCAAGGACCAGCTCTCCCTGTCTTCTGCTAGGGGCCCTCCTCTAGTTTACCCCAAGGGGAAGTCGATATTTCAATGCCTTTTGCTTTCCCTGGATGTAGTTGGTGTTCAGTCAGTCATTGTTGAATTATCTAAATCGTTAACTTCATGCAAGTGAGGCAAGCTGTATATATTTTGTATTTTGGTAAGTAATTTCTCCTATTTTCTTTTTGAAATGTTATTCCTGGAATTTTTTCCCACCTCTGGAAGTTCTTTGATCTCTTTTCCACCACAGGCCCTTCTTCCTTTCTCTCCCTGAAAGTGATTTATGGCATATGTAATATTTAAATTTTAGTGAATTAAAATGGACTCTGTTTAAAGAATTTCAGAAAGTCATGAAGTTGTCAGAGAAAGCCAGAGATGTTACAAAGCACAGGTTGCAAACTGCTGTTCAAAATCTAGAAATTCAACTGTACCCTGTGACTTTAGTGTAAGACAATCAGGGAAGTTTGGGGTTTTCCAGATAAAACTGAACTCTGATGGCCGGACTTTGAGGGCTTCTCCCTCAACTTGCCTCAGGGTATGGTGGGACTTTGCCCTTTCTTGACTTGAAATTCTTTAGCTTCCTCCTTTTTCATCTGTGGCCATTTAATTGCCCTACAGAAGTCACAGAGGCAGTGAGTAGGATGTACAGTTTGATATTTCCTAACAATAATTGCTTAATTCATTCTGGAACTCTCCTGAAAATTCAAAGACTTCTACAATAACACTATGTCTCATTATATTAATGACTTTATACTGCTAGAAAAGAGTTTGAATGTCATTAGTTTTCATATATATGAAAAACATATATTTTATTTTACATATATATATATAATCTTATATATGTAAAATTTTACACTGAAATCTTTCCAGTGATATTTCTTATTGTATACCGTTGTAAAAGATTATTAAGACTTTTATTTTTTGAGACCGAGTCTCGCTCTGTTGCCTGTGCTGGAGTGCAGTGGTATGATCTCTGCTCACTGCAACCTCTGCCTTCCAGGTTCAAGCAATTCTCCTGCCTCAGCCTCCTAAGTAGCTGGGATTTTAGGTGCCCACCACCACGCCTGGCTAATTTTTATATTTTTAGGAGAGATGAGGTTTCACCATATTGGCCAGGCTGGTCTCAAACTCCCAACATCAAATGATCTGCCCGCCCCAGCCTCCTAAAGTTGCTGGGATTACAGGTGTGAGCCACTGTACCTGGCCCATTAAGACATTTTTGATAATACATACTAAAGATGGACTCACAATGACAATTATAATTTTCCTGTAATTTGAAATTATAAACACACATTTTCTTATATTCTTACTTTGGTGGGGGCATATTTCAGCATAATTTTTTGAAACTTTTATAGACTTTTTAAAAGCAGTTGAAGAAACTATATATATATATATATATATATATATATATATATATATATGTTTGGTTTTTTGGTTGATTTTGTTTATTTTTTGAGACAGGGTCTCATTCTGTCACCCAGGCTGGAGTGCAGTGGTACAGTTTCAGCTCACTGCAACCTCTGCTTCCCAGGCTCAAACACTTCCCCTGCCTCAGCATCCCAAGTAGCTAGGACCACAGATGTGCATCATTATGCCTGACTTATTTTTGTATTTTTAGTAGAGACAGGGTTTCGCCATGTTGCCCAGGCTGGTCTCGAACTCCTGAGCTCAAAGCTATCTGCCTACCTTGGTCTCCCAAAGTGCTGGAATTACAGGTGTGAGCCACCACGCCTGGCCTTGAAGAAAAAGTTTTTGAATATTACAAATAATAAAAAATTATATCAAACTTTAAATAAAATATCCAAATATTTTGGGTATCATAAAGTATCCTAGACCACATAGATGCAATTTCTTTTCTAACTTATACTGCTGGAGAATAAGAGAGTAAGGCTGTATCTTAGTGACGCATTTCTTCTTAATAATATAACTAATTGAAAAAATGGCTCAACACAGAAAATCAATTTTAATAAAGCTGTTGTAGTATAATGAGATGTCAACCACCACCTGCAGAGGTCTGTCCTGCAGACTCTGACACAACGACAGATGAATAAATGCACTCTCATACCTGGTTCAGTGATTCAAGTGGGCTAAGGATAGCTGTTGGCTGCTTTTTTTTTTTTTTTTTTGAGGTGGGGTCTCACTCTGTCGCCCCAGTTGGAGTGCAGTGGTGCAATCTCGGCACCCAGCTAATTTTTGTATTTTTAGTAGAGACAGGGTTTCACTGTCTTGGCCAGGCTGGTCTTGAACTCCCAACCTCATGATCCACTGGACTTAGCTTCCCAAAGTGCCAGGATTATAGGCGTGAGCCACCATGCCTGGCCCGTCTTCAGCTGCTTTCACAGGGTGAACCGCAGCCAATCAACCCAGACTCCCTCTCCGTCATTACATTTATTCAATCAGATTTTATAACGGAGGTTCTAAGTTAACACACTGGTGGATAATTAACATGGTTAAAAGAGTGGTTTTAGGAAGGATAAAAGCCTTAGGTTCCAGGCCCAGAATAAACACTATTAACAGGTAATTCCCCGTTGATCTCCCCCTGAGATGGCCATCCAGCACAAAATTTGCATGAGTAAACAGAGTAGAGACAAAGGGATGTGGGGTAAACAGACTTAAACTGGGAAAGCCTCTTAATGTCCCTATCTTCTCCCTATTTTAATGGACTGGTTGCCTTCAACCTGTCCCAATAAAACCTTTTGGCCTTCCAAAAAGTTTGAGACCTTTTGAAATCTATAACTTTCCCTAATATTTTCCATAATATTTTGCCAGCCACCCCGAGTGAATCTCAACAGTATAACTTAACAATTAGGAGGCAATAGAAATCCACTGGAAGTGATTTGAGAAAAGTTTATTCATTATCTCTGCAGCTTCACCCACACCATACAGTCTTGTTTACAGTAGTGGAGGTGGGATAGTTATTTCTTTATTCCAGTGAGGTAAGAAATTATATCATGGTTATTTCAAGCTATGTGGTTTGCCAGTTTATGCTGTTAATAGGTATATATCAAAAGCTTACTATATACAATACATTTTCTGCAGAACAGCCCCATTTCACAGCTTAGAAACGGCTAGTTAAGTAGGCCAAGATAGGTTAGATAACTTGCCCAGTGTTATACAGTAGAAAGTGAGAGCTAGGATTCGAAACTAGACCATTTGTTGTTATTCTCTATGTTATGCCACTTTTCAGTAGTCTTCAAAAATAAATGTACGTAGGTAGGTTTCTGTTTGTGTAAGGGCACGGAAAAATGCCTGATTATTCTTTCTCTTCTGCCCATGGTGGAAAAGAGGGAGGTACTGTGCTCCTGCATTGAAAATGAGGGTATTGGTGGCAAATTCTGTATTATTGCACACACTAAACTAGGATTCCACTTGTTCACAGTTAAGAATTTGAACAACTGTTAAGACAGTCATGACTACGTATCTATGTTTTTTTGAAAATTCCTATTAAATGTAAGTTAGAACTAAATTTCTACATTTTATTTGACATTTTGGTGTCAGCTTGAACTTTTTTAAGCATGATGAAGATTGCTTATCTCCTTTATTATAATTGTTTAACTTACAAATTACCTGAATGATACCTGAGTTAATGTGATAAAGTATTTATGGTGCTTCTTATCTGACAGTTTGCTGATGCATACCCATTTATGATAGCCTGATTTAGATACATCCTGCAATAAATAAATAATTTAAGACCTTAGTTTGTAATACTAGGCAAACATTTTAAGGTAGAATTAGCCTAAGGAGAGATATGTGGGTAGGACAGCCAGAACTTTAGTACATGCTTACAAATTCTTGGGACACCTCCATTCCTGGGTGTATACCCAAAGAATTGAAAGTAGAGTCTCTAGGCCGGGCATGGTGGCTCATACCTGTAATCCCAGCACTTTGGGAGGCCAAGGCGGGTAGATTACTTGAGGTCAGGAGTTTAAGACCAGCCTGACCAACATGGAGAAACCCCATCTCTACTAAAAATACAAAATTAGCCAGGCTTGGTGGTGCATGCCTGTAATCCCAGCTACTTGGAAGGCTGAGGCAGGAGAATTGCTTGAACCTGGGAGGTGGAGGTTGCGGTAAGCCGAGATCATGCCATTGAACTCCAGCCTGGGCAACAAGAGCAAAACTCAGTCACACACACACACACACACACACACACACACACACAGAGCAGGGTCTTAAAAAGGTATGTATACACCTGTGTTCATAACAGCAGCATTCAAAATAGCCAAAATGTGCATGCAATCCCAATGTCCATCAATAGATGAGTAGCTTAATAAAATGTGGTATATATACAATGGAATATTCCTAAGGGTTAGAAAGGAAGAAAATGCTGACATATGCTACAACATGATGAACTTTGAGGACATAAAGCTAGGTGAAATAAGCCTGTCACAAAAAGATAAATACTGTATGATTCCACTTATATGAGGTACCTAGAGTAGTCAAATTCATAGAGGCAGAAAGTAGAAGAGTAGCTACCAGGGGTTGAGGAAGAGAGAATGGAATTTGTTGCTTAATGGATGTTGTACATTGAAATGTGTCTCTCAAAATTCGTATGTTGAAGGTCTTACCTCCATACCTCAGAATATGATTGTATTTGAGATTGGGCCTTTGAAAGATAATTAAGCTAAAATTAAGCCATAACCTGATCCAATCTGACTGGGGTCCTTATGAGAAAGGGGAAATTTGGACATACAAAAAGACACCACAGATGATCCCACCCAGAGGGAAGACCATGTGAAGACTCAGCAAGAAGGTGATCATCTGTAAGCAAGGAGCGAGGCCTCTGAAGAAACCAGATGGGCCAATGCCTTGATATTGGACTTCTAGCTTCCAGACTTGTGAAAAAATAAATTTCTGTTGTTTAAACCACCCAGCCTGTGGCACTTTGTTTGGGCAGCCCTAGAAAACTAATACAATATGTATAAAGTTTCAGGATGAGGCATTCTGATGATTGTTGCACAACATTGAGAATGTATCTAATACTGAACTGTACACTTAAAATGATTAAGATGATAAATTTGATGTTTTATGTATTTTGCCACTAACTATCAACAATGAGATACCATTGCATATTTATTAGAATGGTGAAAATCCAAAAGACTGACAACACTAAAAGCTAGCAAGGATGTAGAGCAACAGGAACTCTCGTTCATGGATGATAAAGATGCAAAATGGTATAGCCACTTGGGAATACAGCTTGACAGTTTCATACAAAACTAAACATACTCTTACTATACAATCCAGTAATTGTGTTCCATGGTATTCGCCAAAAGAGTTGAAAACTCATGACTACACAGAAACCTACACATGGATAGTCATAGCAGCTTAATTCATATTGCTAAAACTTGGGAAGCAACAAAGATATTCTTCAGTAGGTAAATGTATAAAATGTTGTACATCCAGACAATGTAATATTATTCATGAAAAGATATGGAGGAACTTTAAATGCATATTACTAAGTGAAAGAAGCCAATCTGAAAAGGCTGTGAACTCTATGATTCCAGCTATATGACATTCTGAAAAGGGGAAAACTAAGGAGACAGTAAAATATCAGTGGTTGCCAGAGGCTAGAGGGAAGGGAGGATGAATAGATGGAACACAGACTATTTTTAGGGTAGTGAAGCCATTCTGTATGGTACCATAATGATGTGTTGAGATTCACTCGGGGTGGCTGGCAAAATATTAAAGAAAGATTAGGGAAGGTTATAGATTAGTCTCAAAACTTTTGGAAGGCCGAAAGGTTTTATTGAGGCAGGCTGAAGGCAGCCGGCTCATTTACATTAGATAGGAAAGACATAGAGATGATAAAAGGTTTCGCAGTTTACGTCTGTTTACCTTACATCCCTTTGTCTCTACTCTGTTTTCTCATGTAAACTTTGTGCTGGATGGCCCTCTTGGGAGAGATCAAAGGGGAATTACCTGTTAATAGTGTTTACTCTGGGCCCCGGAACCTAAAGCTTTCATCATTTATAAAACCACTCTTTTAACCTTGTTAATTATCCACAAATGTGTGAACTTAGAACATTTGTTCTATAATCTGACTGAATAAATTTAATGATGGGGAGGGAGTCTTGGTCGATTGGTGGCATTTCACCCTCTAAAAGCAGCCAACGACTTTCCCTAGCCCACTTGAATCACTGTACAGTGTGAGAGTGCATTCATTCATCCGTCATAGGGTCAGGATTTGCAGGCCAGACCTCCAGAGGTGGTGGTTGACATCTCAATGATAAATATATGTTATTATGCATTTGTGAATACTCACAGTGTAAAACAGCAAGAGTTAACCCTAACGTAAACTATGGATTTTGGATGATAATCACGTGTAGGTTCATCAGCTTTAACAAATGTACCACTCTGGTGCAGGACATTGATACTGGGGAAGGTTGTGCATGAGTGGGGGCCAGGGGCATATGGGAGCTTTCTGTACATTTTGGTCAATATTGATGTGAATTTAAAACTGCTTAAAAATACAAAGCCTTTTTTACCTGTGAAAATAGAGAAAACTAAAATAAAATATGAAGCCTATCATTAAACATCTATTAAATGCAAGGCATTTGGCTAAATGGAAGAAATAATTCTCAGGAGACAAAAGCTACATAGTAGTAAAAAAATATAATTACTATTACTGAATGACTGGCAGTATACCGGGTACTTTCCTTGTGTTAGTTCATTTAATTCTCATAGCAAAACTATAAAGGAGATATTACATCTCCATTTTGCTGATTAGGAAATCAAGGCATAACGAGGTTAAACGGCTTACCTGATAGCCACAGTAAATGAAATACAAACCCCAGTAGTCTAATGCCAGAATTGATGCCATGAACCAACATGGTAAGCAAATGGTATACCTACCTCTGAAGTTTGGTGGGGTTTTTTTTGTTTTTTTTAATGAGATGGAGTCTTGCTCTATCACCCAGGCTGGAGTGCAGTGGTGCCATCTTGGCTTACTGCAACTTCTGCCTCCGAGTTCTCACCACCTCAGTTCTCCCACCTCAGCTTCCTGAGTAGCTGGGATTACAGGTGCATGCCACCATGCCCAGTTAATTTTTGTATTTTTTTTTTTTTTTTTTAGTAGAGATGGGGTTTCACCATGTTGGCCAGGCTGGTCTCAAACCCTTGACCTCAAATGATCTGACTGCCTTAGCCTCCCAAAGTGCTGAGATTACAGGTGTGAACCACTGCTCCTGGCCCTGAAGTTTTGGCATGATTTGAAAAAACAACTTTAACAGAGAAAAAAAAAAGTCAGCCATCTCATTTTTCTAGTTCTGGACAAGATAAATTGACTTAAACCTTAAGACACCAGTTCTGAGATTTGGTCCTGATCCTGCCACTTCCCATCAATGAGCATGGCCACGATATGTTTGGATGAGATACCTATTGATGTGGTTACACATATATGTCTGGGTATGTATGCTGTATTATGCCATTTCTTTAGTATAATAAGTATTGATATTTAAAAAAATATTTCTTATAAATATATTGCTTTCTATTTGTATTTTAAATTGATAGATAAAATTGTATATATTTATCATATACTATATGATGTGTTGAAGTATATATACACTGGAGAATAACTAAATCTAGCTAATTGACATATGGATTACCTTACATAGTTAGGATTTTTGTGGTGAGAATACTTAACGTCTAGCATTTTTCTTAGCATAGGCTGGTGCAAAAGTAATTGTGTTTTTTGCGATTAAATTGCAAAAACCACAATTACTTTTGCATAAACCTAATACAATATGTTATGAACTACACTCACCATGTTTTACAATAAATTGCTTGAACTTCTTCCTTCTGTCTTAATTGAAATTTTGTATCCTTTGACCAATACCTCCCCAACCGCTCCTCCCTGCCCCACCCCAGGCCCAGGTAACCATCATTCTACTCTCTACTTCTGTGAGATCAACATTTTTACATTCCACATTTGAGTGAGATTATGGGATGTTTCTCTTTCTGTGCCTGATTTAGTTTGTTTAACATAATGTCCTCTAGGTTTATCCATGTCATTGCAAATGACAGAATTTTCAGATTTTTTTAAGAGCTTAATAGTAGTCCATTGTGTATACAGGCATACCTTGGAGATATGGTGGGTTTAGTTCCAAACCACCACATAAGATGAATATTGCAGTAAAATCAGTCCCACAGATTTTTTAGTTTCCCAGGGCATAGAAAAGTTATGTTTACACTATACTTTAGTCTATTAAGTATGCAATAATAGCATGTCTTTAAAAGAAGTGTACATTAGAAAATCCTTTATTGTTTAAAAATGTTAGCGATCATCTGAGCCTGCATGAAGTCAGAATAATTTTAATGGTAGAGGTCTTGCCTTATTGTTGATAGCTGCTGACCAATCAGGGTATGGTTGCTAAAGACTGGGGTAACTGTGGCAAATTTTTAAAAGAAGACAAAAATGAAGTTTGCAACATCAGTTGACTCTTCCTTTCACAAAAGATTTCTCTGTAGCATGTGACGCTGTTTGATAGCATTTTACCCATGTTAGAACTTCCTTCAAAATTGGAACCTTCTTGTGCTTTATCAACTAAATTCATGAAATATTTAAAATCCTCTGTTGTCATTTCAACAGTGTTCACAGCATCTTCACTAGGAGTAAATTTCATCTCAAGAAACCACTTCCTTTGCCCATCCATAACAGGCAAGTACTCATCTATTAAAATTTTATCATGAGATTGGAGCAGTTCAGTCACATCTTCAGGCTTCATTTCTAATTTTGCCTTTTTTCTCTTTTAACTGCATCTTTAGTTTCCTTCCCTCCACTGAAATTCTAAACCCCTCAAAGTCATTCATGAGGGTTGGAATCAACTTCTTCCAAACTTCTATTCATGTGGATATTTTTACCTCCTCCCATGAATTATGAATGTTCATAATGGTATCTAGAATGGTGAATCCTTTCCAGAAAGCTTTCCTTTGTCCAAATCCATCAGAAGAATCAGTATCTATGGCAGCTATAGGCTTACAAAATGTGTTTCAAAAGAAGAGTTGAAAGTCAGAATTACTCCTTGATTCATGGGCTGCAGAATGGAGGTTGTATTAGCAGGCATGAAAACATTAATTTATTTGTTCATCAAACCTCTTGGGTGACCAGGCGCATTGTCAAAGAGCAGTAATATTTTGAAAGCAATAGTTTTTTCTGAGTAGGTCTTAACAGCAGGCTTAAAATATTCAGTAAACCATGCTGTAAACAGATGTACTGTCATCCAGGATTTGTTGTTCCATTTATAAAGCACAGGCAGAGGATATATCAATCTTAAGGACCCTATGATTTTTTGGAATGCTAAATGGACATTGGCTTCAACTTAAAGTCCCCAACTACATTCGACCCTAACAAGAGACTCAGCCTGTCCTTTGGAGCTTTGAAGCCATGCATTGACTTCTCTCTAGGTATTAAAGTCCTATATGCCATCTTCTTCCAATAGAAGGCTTTTTTTTTTCTACATTGAAATCTGTGGTTTAGTCTAACCACTTCATCAGTAATCTTAGCTAGATCTTCTAGGTAACTTGCTACAGCTTCTACATCAGCACTTGTGGTTTCATTTTGCACATTTATGTTATGGAAATGGCTTACTTAAACCTCATGAACCAACCTCTGCTAGCTTCCAACTTCTCTTCTTCAGCTTTCTCATCTCTCTCAGCCTTCGAAGAATTGAAGAGAGTCAGACCCTTCCTCTGGATTAGGCTTTGGCTTACAGGAAAAGCTTTGGCTGGTTTTGTCTTCTATTCAGACCACTCAAACTTTCTCCATATCAGCAATAAGCCTTTTTCATATTCTTAGCATTAATGTGTTCACTGGAGTAGCACTTTTAAGTTTCCTCAAGAACTTTTCCTTTGCATCTACAACTTGGCTAAGTATTTACTTCAGTAGGTCTTGCTGTTGGCCTGTCTTGGCTTCTGATATACCTTCTTCACTAAGCTTAATCAAATCTAGCTTTTGATTTAAAATGGAAGACAAATGACTCTTCCTTTTACTTGGACACTTAAGAGGCCATTATAGGGTAATTAATTGGCCTAACTTCAATATTGTTTTATCTGAGGGAATAAGGAAGACTATAGAGACAGGAGAATGGCTGGTCAGTGAAGCAGTCGGAAGATATACAACATTTATTGAATTGGTTCATAGTCTTATGTGGGTGCAGTTCTGGTACCCCAAAACAGTTACAATAGTAACGTCAAAGATCACTCATCAAGATCACAATAATAGATATAATGAAAAGGTTTGAGATATTGCAAGAATTAGCAAAATGTTATACAGAGACATGAAATGAACACATGCTGTTGGAAAAATGGTGCCAGTAAACTTGCTTGATGCAGGGTTGCCACAAAACTTCAATTGGTAAAAAACACAGGCTCCATTTTCTTCACATCCTTGCCAATACTTGTTATCTTTTCTGGTTGATAATAGCCATTCTAACAGGTATGAAGTGATATCTCATTGTGGTTTTAATTTTCATTTTCCTGATTATTAGTGATATTAAGCATTTTTTCATATACATATTGGCTTATTGCATGTCTTCTTTTGAGAAATGTGTAAAACAAGTTCATAAATTCATAAAACAAGTTATTTTTGAACTACAAAAAGACAGGCACACAATAATAGTGGTAGACTTCAACACCCCACTAGCAGTGTTAGATCATTGAAGAAGAAAAATTGAGGAGGAGGGGCTCCTCCCTAACTCATTCTATAAGGCCAGCATCATTCTGATACCAAAATCTGGCAGAGACATAAAGAAAAAATAAAATTTCAGCCCAATATCTCTGATGAACATAAATGCAAAAAATTTTAACAAAATACTAGCAAACCAAATCCAAAAGGACATCAAAAAGTGAATCCACCATGATCAAGTAGGCTCTATTCCTGGGATGCTAGGTTGGTTCAACATATGCAAATCAGTAAATCTGATTCATCACATAAACAGAATTAAAAGCAAAAACTATATGATCATCTCAATAGACACAGAAAAAAGCTTTCCAGAAAATCCAACATCCCTTTATGGTAAAAACCATCAACAGATTAGGCATCAAAGGAACATGCCTCAAAATAATAAAAACCATCTATGACAGACTCACAGCCAACATCATACTGAATGGGCAAAAGCTGGAACAAGACAAGGATGCCCACTGTCACCTCTCCTTTTTAACATAGTAGTAGAATTCCTAGCCAGAGAAATCAGGCAAGGGAAAGAAATACAGGGCATCCAAACGAGAAAAGAAGTCAAAGTATTTCTTTTTGCTAATGATATGATTCTATACCTAGAAATCCCTAAAGACTCTGCCAAAAGGCTCCTAATACTTATAAATGACATCAGCAAAGTTTCAGGATTCAAAAATCAATGCAAAAAAAATTAGCATTTCTGTACACCAGTAACATTCAAGCTGATGCTCAAGAACACAATCCTGTTTACAGTTGCCACAAAAAATTCAAGTACCTAGGAATACAGTTAATCAATAATGTGAAAGATCTCCACAAGGAGAACTATAAAACACTTGGTGAGAGACATCAGAGATGACACAGATGAATGGAAAAACATTTCATGCTCATGGACTGGAACAATCAGTATCTTTAAAATAGCTTTGCTACCTAAGACAATTTACAGATTAAACGCTATTCTTATCAAACTACCAATGTCACAGAATTACCAAAAACTACTCTAAGATTTATATGGAACCAAGAAAAGAGCCCAAATAGCAATCTTAAGCATCATATTACCTGACTTCAAACTATACTATACTATAAGGCTACAGTAATCAAAACAGCATGGTACTGGTACAAAAACAGACACATAGACCAATGGAACAGAATAGAGAACCCAGAAATAAATCTGCACACTACATCCATCTGATTTTCAACAAATCCAACCAAAAAAAGCAATGGGAAAGGATTCCCTGTTCAATAAATAGTGCTGGGATAACTGGCTATTCATATGCCAAAGAATGAAACTGGACCCCTATCTTTCACTCTATAAAAAATTAACTGAAGATAGATTAAAGACTTAATGTAAGATGTCAAACTATAAAAAATCTAGAAGAAAACCTAGGAAATACCCCTTCTCAACATTGGTCTTGGCAAAGAATTTTTAGCTACATCTCCAAAAGCAATAGCAACAAAAATAAACATTGACAAGTGGGACCTAATTAAAGATCTTCTGCACAGCAAAAGAAACATTAGCCTACAGAGTAAACTGACAACCTACAGAATGGGAGAAAATATTTGCAAACTATGCATCTGATGAGGTCAGATCTATAAGGAATCTATAAGGAACTATACATAAAGAATCTATAAGGAACTCAAAGCAGCAAGTAAGAAACAATAACCCCATTACAAAATGGGCAAAGGTGGGAGGCGGAGGTTGCAGTGACCTGAGATTGCATGATACACCGCAGCCTGGGCAACAGGGCAAGACCATGTCTCAAAAAAAAGGGGGGTGGGGAGGATATTAACAGACACTTCTCAAAAGAAGATATACAAGTGGCCAAGAAACATGAAAAAAATGCTTATGATCACTTATCATCAGAGAGATGCAAATTAAAACTACAGTGAGATACTGTCTCACACTAGCCAGAATGGCTGTTATTAAAAAGTCAGATAATAACAGATACTGGCAAGGCTGTGGAGAAAATGTAATACTTATACTCTGTTGGTGGGAATGTAAATTAGTTCAGCCACTGTGGAAAGCAGCTTGGAGATTTCTCAAAGAACTAAGAATTGAACTACCATTTGACCCAGCAATCTCATTACTGGGTATGTACCCAAAAGAAAACAAATCTTTCTACCAAAAAGACACGTGTACTCACATCTTCATTGCAGCTTTTTTCACAGTAGTAGAGACATGGAACCAACTTAGGTGCCCATCAAGGGTGGACTGGATAAAGAAAATGTGGTACGTATACAGCATGGAATACTACATAGACATAAAAAGAATGAAATTACGTCCTTTGTAGCAACGTGGATGCAGCTAGAGGCCATAATCCTAAGTGAATTAACGCAGGAACAGAAAACCAAATATGGCATGTTCTCACTTATAAGTGAGAGCTAAACACTGAGTACATATGGACATAAAGATGGGGCGAATGGACACTATATACTACCTGAGAAGAGAAGTAGGGAAGGGAGTGTGGATTGAAAAAACCACCAATTGGGTATCATAGTCACTGCATGGTTGACAGGATCTGTACTGCCAACCTCAGCATCATTTACCAGTGTCACAAACCTGCACAGAATCCCCTCTATCTAAAATAAAGGTTGAATTCAAAACAAACAAAAACAGAAAAGAACTCAGTTTTGTTGATCTGCTTTTCTAGCCTCTATTTATTCCTGCCCTGATCATTATTTTCTTTTTACTACTAACTTTGGGTCTAGTTTGTTCTCGTCTTTCTAGTTCCTTGAAGTATGTTAGGTTGAGATCTTTTTTGATGTAGACATTTGTTGCTATAAAATTCCCTCTTAGTTTTCTCTACAGTCCAAGCATTAAAAAAAAAAAAAAAATCCGTTAGAACTGCTTTTGCTGTATTCTATAGCTTTTGTTATATTGTTTCCATTTTCAGTTGTTAAAATATTTTTCAATTTCCCTTTATATTTCTTCATTGACTCGTTAGTTGTTTAAGAGCATGTTTTTTGTTTTTAAATTTCCATGTATTTGTGAATATTCTGTAGTTTCTCTTGTTAATGATTGTGGTCAGAAAAGATACTTAAAATTATGTCTTTTATAATTTGTTACGATTTTTTGGCCTCATATATAATCTGTCCTGGAGAATGTTCCATGTGCAGTTGAGAAGACTGTGTATTCTACTACCCTTGAATGGATGTTAAGTTCATTTGATCTAGAGTATAGTTTAAGTTTGATGTTTTCTTATTGACTTTCTCTATGATCTGTCCATTGCTGAAAGTGAGCTGTTGAAATTCCCTACTATTGTTGTATTACTATTTGTCTCTCCCTTCAGATTTATTAATGTTTTCTTTATATATTTAGGTACTGCAATATTGGGTTCATCTATATTTACAATTGTTATATCTTCTGTTGCTGAATTGATCCTTTTATTATTATATAGTGACCTTCTTTGTATCTTTTTATAGTTTTTGACTTAAAATCTATTTAATTTGATATATGTATAGCCACTCCTGCTTTCTTTTGGTTTCTATTTGCATGGAGTATCTTTCTCCATTCCTTCATTTTCAGTCTATGTCCTTACAGGTGAAGCAAGCAAGCTTCTTACAGGTAGCATAAAATTGAGTCTTTTTTAAAAATCCATTTAACTACTTATTCTTTTTAGTGGAGAACTTAATCCACTTACATTCAAGATTATCATTGATAGGTAAGGACTTAATACTGTCATTTTGTTGTTTTCTAGTTGTTACCTAGATATTTTCTTCCTTTCTTTATCTTCTTTTGTGGCTAAATTATGTTGTCTGTGGTATATTTTGATTTCTTGCTTTTTTATGTATCTGCTATAGGTTTTTGCTTTGTTGTTACCATGAGGCTTACAAAAAAACATCTTACAATGGGGTATTTTAAGCTGATAACAACTTTGAACGCAAACAAACAAAACAACAAAAAAAAATCTAACAACAAAAAAGCCTCTACGCTTTTATTCCAGTCAGCTCCCCACATTCTGAATATTTGATGTCATGAGTTTTATCTTTTTATATTGCCTATTGCTTAACAAATTATTGTGGCTATTGCCATTTTTAATCGTTTTGTCTTTTAACTTTTACACAAACTCCAGAATACTTTAATTCTGTGATGATGCTGTGTAAACTGCTTAAATCTTTAGTCAGTGTACTTACTTTTAACAGTGAATTTTAGATTTTCAGATTTTTGTGTGTTACTCCTTAGCGTCCTTGTTTTTTGAGCTTGAAGACAAACAATTACCATTTCTTGTAAAACAATTCTGGTAGTCATGAACTCCCTCATCTTCATTTTTCTGGAACACGCTTTATCTCTTCTTCATTTCTGAAGGACAGCTTTGTTGGATTTGGTATTCTTGCTTGGCAGGGTAACTTTCAGCACTTTGGGCACTGAGGCAGGCCAGAAGGTTGGGGCAGATGTGCCCAGCACAGGAGTGGTGCACATCTGAAGCCAAAGTACATTGAGATATCCCTGGTGCTGTTGACATCAGCCTGGCATTAGTGCAGCCCAGAGATTGAGTTTGCCATGAAAGCCTGAAGCCTGGGGCTATTTGATCCAGCTTGGCACCATGCAGGGTCTAGAGCTTCAGTCCATGGGTACTAGCCTGGAATATGGGGTTGTGGTGGTCTCACCAGTGTTGGGTTTTACTTTGGCAGTCCTAACATTGGAGCCAAAGGGATTGGTGTCTCTCTCCTTGCTGTACTTCCTAGGGTTGAGGGAGGGATGACATGGGTAATATAAAACTACCCTTCTTATCCTCTTCAATGTGACTTTCCTTATTATTGTGCTGCAACCAGATAGTGTAATCTCTCACGTGGCTTATTTAGCACTTGTGAAGGTATGCTATAGCATAGATACTTGTTCAAATTGATGTCTCTGCTGGGGAAAGTCACTGAAGAGTCCTACTCTGCCATCTTGCTCCATCCCTTTCTAAATATGTCATTGTTTCAGTTTTGCCAATAAAGACTGACTGTCCTTAATTACAAGTCCATAAGTTTCCTTTTATATCTTAATATTTTTGTGAAAGTGAGGATATATTTTCTTATGTTCCTTTTCCAACCTAAGATACAATTACTGAAGTAACATATAAATAGTAGAAAGCTTGGGATAGGTTAATATAGTCTAGAATAAAAGTTGCCTACTGTGCAACCACCCACAGAGAACCACTGTCAACAATTTTCAGTATTTCCCATTTCTTAAATCTTTTTATAGCTGAGATCGAATGCTTATTTTTCCTAATTATTATTTTTGAGACAGAGTCTCTCTCTGTCACCCAAGCTGGAGTGCATTGGTGAGATCTTGGCTCAGTGCAACCTTTATGGCTCAAGTGATTCTCCTGCCTCAGCCACCCAAGTAGCTGGAATTACAGGTATGCACCACCATGCCTGGCTAACTTTTGTATTTTGGTAGAAATGGGGTTTCGTCGCGTTGGCCAGGCTGATTTTGAAGTCATGGCCCCAAGTGATCCATCTGCCTCAGTCTCCGAAAGTGCTAGGACTGTGGGTGCGAGCCACTGCACCCAACCTGTTTTTCCAAATTGTCAACATGATTTATAATGTCTTTATAATTTCGGTCTGTCATATTACCCAGAATTAACCATTCTTATTAGTAGTTATGTATATGCTTTTATGTTTTTTTTCTACTTCATACAACAAATACGTGTTCATTAATGAGTGCCCCATTGTTTTTTATTTTAGTAGCTTCCGGATTATAGTTATAAGAAAAAGTCAGAGAAATGGGCAGTTACACACTCTTCACACAGTGAGGGGTGTGTGGAAGCACCTACTTAAGCCTTGAGGATTAGTGATATGAAAGCCATAAAAGGCATCAGGGAGTAGCTGGGAGCTGACCTAAGAACTGCAGGACTCAACAGTCAAATGTCGCCAGTATATACAAAATGTAAGAATTTAAGGTTATATTACACTTCTACTTAAAACAACATTCAGACACCTAGAAGATCCTGCCTACTCTGGCACTCCTTCCTCTCCCGCCTCTTCTATGCACTCCCTCTTAGATGACTCCAGTTGCACTGACTCTCTTCCAGCACTCTCACATGCCCTCTCCTGTCCACCTGATGGTTCCCTGCTGCCTGAAATGAAGTTCTGCATATGTGTGTGTACACACACACACACACACACACCACCACCACTGCACCACACAGACACGCACACATGCACGTGCGCGTGCGCGCGCGCACACACACACACACACACACACAAACTGGCCACTTCTCTAAACCATCTGATGTCAGTTTTTTTTTTCCTTCTTTTAGATGTTTTTGTAGGCAGAACAGTGGTCCCTCAAAGATGTTCATTTACATAGGAAAGGGGAACTAAGGTCAGAGTTGCTGATCAGCTGATTTTAAGATGGGAAGATTTTTCCTGGGATGTCTGGCTGGGCCTGTTGTAATCAAAACGTCCTTAAATGTGGAATAAGGAAGGAAAGAGTGAGAACCAGAGAGGCGGAAGCTTGAAAATGACCTTTCTGTCATTCTGTTGTAAGAAGGGGTCACAACCCAGGAAGTGTGATAGCCTTTAGAAGCTGGAAAGGCAAAGAAATGGATTCTTCCTTAGAGCATCTAGAAGGAGCACAGCCTTGTCAATATTTTGATTTTAGCTCAGTGAGACCCATTTTGGACTTCTGATCTACAGAACTAGGAGATAATAAGTTTGTGCTACTATTCAACCATAAAAAAAGAAGGAAATCCTGTCATTTTTTGACACCATGGATGAACCTGGAGGATATTACGCCAAGGAAATAAGCCAGGCACAGAAAGACACATACCACATCATCTCACATATTTATAGAATCTAAAATAGTCAAAGTCATAGAATCCAAGAATGGGATGGTGGTTACTAGGAGGTTGGGGAGATGTTGGTCAAAGGGTACAAAATTTCAGTTAGACAAGAATAAATTTGAGAGATCTAACGGGCATCATGGTGACTATAGTTAATAACAATGTATTGCATTCTTGAAAATTGCCAAGAGAACAGACTTTGAGAGTTCCCACCACAAAAAAAGATCAGTATATGAGATAATGCATATTAACTGGCTTGATTTTGCCATTCTACAATTATACATATTTCAAACAACATTTTGTAAACAATATATATAATTTTTAATTTCCAATTTTATTTTAAAAATTTGTGTTGTCTTAACTAAATTTGTGGTAATTTGTAACAGCAATGGAAAACTAAGGGAATACAGTGTATACAGATGCTTGTCCTGACTCTTTCCTTAGTCTAAAGTGACTAAAGTAGGTTCCTGCTTATTCTCCTTCTCAGCAACCTGGGTTTTTCCCTTACTATCCTTTATCACAATATGGAATTATCTGTTCCTTTGTTTGTTTGCCCATGTTTCCCTATGTCTTCTGTGTTACCAGTGCTGACCCAGCCAGTCCATTATAAGCTTTCAACAAATAGCTATTCATTTTGAGTTAAGTGAGAGGACATTCCTAGTCAGCAAGACAGTATATGTCAGAGCCAAGAGGCAGAGAAAGATGTGGGTATATTTGAGAAGCTATAAATCATATGACTGTTGTATGAAGAGAATACTGGATTGCAGGCAGATTTACAGGCCTAACCTAGGGTAGAGACAGGGACAATAAGAAGTGGAGAGATTCTGGTGATTTTATACCGTGGAAGTGACAGAACTTGGTGCTGAGTCTATGGGAATAGGAAAAATTATCAATGACTACCACATTGCTGGCTTGGTCAACGGAGTAGATAGTGGTGATTTTCATTTAGAAGTTATCAAAAGGGAGAAAGAATTGAGAGGAAAGGTAAATTAAATTCTGGACATGAATGAGACACCTGTGGGACATCCTAGAGTAGGTCTCTAGCAGCCTATGGGAATTACAGGTTTGGAACCCAAGATAAAGTTGGGGGCTTCCAGTTTGTGTTGGATATGGTTGATTTATGAAGTTTATGTAAGGAAAATGGTTTTTAGCAGAAAGAGGAATAAGAATGGAACTCTGTGAAACACTAGTAGTTCATTAGCAGAGGGCAGAAGAAAGGGAAAATAAGACAAGAGAAAAACCTGAGGGTATGGTAGCACCAAGACCAGGGAATGGTGTTTTAGGTAAGAGGGAGTAGCCAACCAGTGTCAAGTGGTACAGAGGATGCAGTAGAACTTTGTAGTGTCCACTGGTTTTAGTAACAGAGGTCATTAATGTTCCAGAAAACATTTTGGGCTTTTAGACAGTCTATACTAAAGAATTATTGGAGCAGAGCATAATCATCATTTTTTTTTCTAACCAGTGTCATGTGATACTACATAACAACCATTTTTAAGTCCTTTATTTAATGTTGTAAAATTACAAAAAGATGAAATTAGTTTTCGGTCCAATAGCAGCATATGATTTTGACCAACCATCTCACGGCATCAGAAGTAGTATGGCAGCTCTGAGTTTATGTCCTGACTTTATAATGTCTAGTGCCCTTGGGCACGTTACTGAGCCTTAGCTTCCTCATTTGCAAAAATGGGACAATAATATTACCTACCTCATGTGGTTATGATTAAATATGTTATCAAAATAAGTTTTCACTTTTAAAGCACTTAAACAGTATCTGGCACATAGTAAATGCTACATTGAAGTGTTTGTTGGATAAATGACAGATACATAGATAGATGGATACATACATGTATATATACATACCTATGTAAAATGTTCAGTATTCCAATTTTTTCATATTTTTCAATTTGAAAAGTAATGAATGATACTGTTTTTTTCAGTCAACTTTATAGATATAATTTACATATATTAAAATGCTCCTGGACAGGGGCAGTGGCTCAGACCTGTAATCTCAGTACTTTTGGAGGCTGAGTGGGCAAATCACTTGAGGTCAGGAGCTGTAGACCAGCATGGCCAACATGGTGAAACCCCATCTCTACTAGAAATAAAAAAATTAGCTGGGTCTGGTGGTGGGTGCCTGTAATCCAGCTACTTGGGAGGCTTACGCAGGAGAATTGCTTGGACCCAGGAGGTAGAAGTTGCAGTGAGCCCAGATGACGCCACTGCATTCCAGCCTGGGTGACAGAGAGAGACTCTGTCTCAGTCAATCAATCAATAAAATACTTCTAACAGTTAAGTGAGTTTTGATAAATACTTGTACCTGAATGACCATCACCTCAATCCGACGTAGAACATTCCCATCACCCCAAACAGTTCCCTTTTGCCTCCTCCCAGTCATCCCTCAACTTCATCCTCAGTCCCAAGCAACTGTTGCTCTGCTTTCTTTCCTGTGAATTAGAATACTCTTTTCTAGAGTTTGATGTCAATGGAATCATAGCATATGTACTCTGTGCTTAGCTTTTTCACTTGGCATCTTTTTGAGATTCATTCACGTTGTTGCATGTACCAGTGGTTCATTCCTTCCTATCCCGGAGTGGTATTTTGTTTTAAGGATGTACCACACTTTGCATATGAATACATTTACTCTTCTAACTTTTTGGCTGTTATGAATACTGCTATGAATTTATCTATAAGCCTTTGTATAGACACATTTTTATTGTTTTATTGTGTACTCCTTTGATTATTATTCCTTTATTAACTTATTAAAAGTTTGAAAAGTTTTTCAAGCATGTTAACTTTTTTTTTTTTTTTTGTGGGCTCTATCTTTTGTCCATGTTTTATTCTGTGGTTTTTATGTTTTCTTTTATATGTTTAAATTATTGAGATAGTAAAATATTTTTATTTATTCTATATATGTAACATTTGTAAGTTCCCACTGAAGGAAATTTTTGACATTTTGCTGTATATGCATGTATGTTTGTGTGTATGTGTTCCCAGTAAGTTTTGGGGGTTTTAATCAGTTTTGAGAATGGGCTGTTGGGCAGTTATGAAGGCAGCTAACATGAAGGCTGGGGTAAACTCAAATCATAGTTCATATTCACTATAATTTCTTCAAGACTCTAGATTATTTTAAAATCCATGTACACTCTAGTAGATTCTGTCTAGCACATTTTTCTTGAATATGACAAGTCTAGGTTCCTGACACCATTTGTTATCCTTTAGGCAATGAGATTTTGTGTATAACTGAGTTTTCTGATTAGCTTAAGTTTATCTCTTTCAGGTTTTTTTTTTTTTTTTTTTTTTTTTTTTTGAGACAGTCTTGCTCTGTCTCCCAGGCTGCAGTGCAGTGGCACGATCTCGGCTCACTGCAACCTCCTCCTCCAATGTTCAAGCAGTTCTCCTGCCTCAGCATTCTGAGTTGCTGGTGCGCCACCACACCCAGCTAATTTTTGCATTTTTAGTAGAGATGGGGTTTTATCATGTTGGTTAGGCTGGTCTCAAACGCCTCACCTTGTGATCCATCTGCCTTGGCCTCCCAAAGTGCTGGGATTACAGGCATAAACCACTGTGGCCAGCCCTTTTTTTTTTTTTTTTAATTTTTATTTTTTAAAATTTTTTGTAGAGACGGGGTCTCTCTATGTTGCCTAAGCTGGTGTCGAACTCCCGGGCTCAAGCAGTTCTCCCACCTCAGCCTCCAAAAGTGCTGACACTACAGGCATGAGCTACCATGCCCAGCCAAAGTTGTCTCTATTAATAACATTTCTAATTTTAAACATTTAGCCATTTTGGGTTGAAAAATTTTTTAAATGCATTATACAGATCCTTGTCTTCTTACGCTGAAATTACTGTATGTGATTTCACCTTTTTGGTAACTCAAGATAGTCATGATGAATATTGCTTTTTGTATTCTTTGGAAGTGATAGCCTCGAAACTTTTGAAGTATGTTGGACTACTGCCATGCCCAGTGGCCTCAACTCTGTATGCTTTGTGAATTTTTTGGTCCTTTAGCTTTCCTCTTGTGCTTTGATTGCTGCCCAGGTGCCTCCTAATGTCTCAGTAATTCTTCTACGGACTTAAAATTAGGAGTAAATAAATTCCAACAGGGGCTGTTTTAAGTAGAAAAATATGCCTTTTATATCTAGTTTTGCTCTTCAGAAACCTTTTTTCTCACCTCTTTGTGCTTGACAGTATTCTAAATTGTTAGTGAGTTATACCAGATAGATAAGGGATGTTCAGTTACATTTTGTGATATACTTTTTAAGGATTGATATTTCCTTATTACTTTAGGTGAGAAATTAGGTAAAAAATAGTGGTAATAGATAATGCAAACCTGCTTTATCTTGTGCCAGGTACTTTTCTTTATTTTTTATTTTTTGAGACAGAGTTTCACTCTGTTGCCCAGGCTGGAGTGCAATGGTGCAATCTCAGCTCACTGCAACCTCCACCTCCCAGGTTCAAGCAATTCTCCTGCCTCAGCCTCCCAGGCAGCTGGGATTACAGGCACCCGGCACCACACCCAAATAAATTTTATATTTTTAGTAGAGACAGGGTTTTGCCATGTTGGCCAGGCTGGTCTGGAACTCCTGATCTCAGATGATCCACCTGCCTTGGCCATCCAAAGTGCTGGCATTACAGGCATGAGCCACCACACCCGGCCGGCTCAGGCACTCTTCTGTTTCAAATATCATACTCATTTAATCCTCACAGCAACAATATCTTCATAGTTATCTTACAGATGAGGAATTTCAGGCTAAGTAGCTTGCCCAGGGCCACACAGCTAATAAGTGGGTCCTACCTCAGGGCCCATGTTCCTAAGCTTTATGCTGTGTTGCTGGCAGAGTGAGGTTAAATATGGAGGTGCAAATCTCAGTAGTAAAATAGGAGATGCACACTTAATCTTGCTCCTGTTTTAGGAAGTTAATACTTAAGAGAATTTTTTTCTTTTTTCTTTTATTTTTTCAGACAGGGTCTCACTGTGTCACCCAGGCAGAGTGCAGTGGTGCAGTCATGATTCACTGCAGCCTCAACCTCCTGGGTTCCAGTGATCTTCTGACTGTAGCCTCCCAAATAGCTGGGACTGCAGGCATGCACCAACATGCCTGGCTAATTTTTAAAATTTTTTTTGTAGAGACAGGGTTGCTTTATGTTACCCAGGCTGATCTCCAACCACTGGGCTCAAGCGATCCTCCTACCTGGGCCTCCTGTGCTAGGATTATAGGCATGAGCCACTACATCAGCCAAGAGAATTTTCAAAGTATGCAATTGAAAACATAGGCAAGCAATCTCTAGATCTTAACAATTTATAGATTTCTGAGGTTCAGCATTATTTTTCTAGTTAAATAGGCACTTTGTCAAATATCTTTTTTTCATTTGAGTCAGCTTTGGTGACTTAAGACCACAGAAATGAATTTCCTTTTAAAAAGCTTATGCAAAGTTTATTAAAAATTAGAAAAATGGCTAGGCGTAGTGGCTCATGTCTGTAATCCCTGCACTTTGGGAGGCCGAGGCAGGTGGATCATGAGGTCAGGAGTTCGAGACCAGCCTGGCCAATGTGGTGAAACCCCATCTCTACTAAAAATACAAAAATAAGCTGGGTGTGGTGGGGCGCACCTGTAGTCCCAGCTGCTGGGGAGGCTGAGGCAGGAGAATCGTTTGAACCCAGGAGGCAGAGGTTGCAGTGAGCCGAGATTTTGCCACTGCACTATAGCCAGGGTGACAGAGTAAGACTCCAACACAAAAAAAAAAAAAAAAAAAAGGAAAGCTTGGCATTTCAAAAATATTGAGTAGAGCAGCAGTTAGTATGGATTGACAAGACCCCTGAAGATTTTTAAAGGAGAGATTCCCTTGTGGTAGAGTATTGACTGGGAATTGAAACACACTGCTCCCTGAGGGAGCACTTTGCGTCTTTAAAATAAGTTATCTATTCTTTCATATTTAATTTCCCTATTGATTTGCTAGCCCCTACAGACCCATTGAAAACGCACAGTGGCCTCCTCCAGGAACTGTTTTCTGTTTGCTCCCACCTTAAGTAATCTCTCATTTTTCTACCTCTTATAATTTTTTGTCTACTTTAGGCACTATTTCATTTTTTAAACCTTGTTCTATCAGGTGTCGGTCACAGTCCCAGAGCTTTAGATAAGTATGCAATTTTTTGTTACCATTTATTATTTTTGAATAAATAAGTGTAAATTAAGATCTCTCTGGTTTTTTTTTAGGCCATTTTATATACTTTATATGAAACTTCCTGTAGACTATTGTTATTTGAATTGCTTATTCGTTGTAGTTTTAGAACTTGGAAACTTTTGGCTGTGCATCAAATTTACTTAAAGTCATTCGAAATTATGTAAGTCCATTTGAAAATGTTTTACCACAAATGTATTTTGTGAATATGAAGTTAATGCTAAATTTCACCTGGATCATTCATTAGCTCTGTGAATCTGTTTCCAATATGACAGGGAGAACACCAAAGGTGCCATGAGCATTAAATTAGATAATGTCTCTGTAAGATTCCATTACACAATCATCCTGTTACTGCCTTATAAAAGGTTCCTCTTAACTGTGGATTGAAATCAAACATTCTGCATTAACATCTAAAGATATAAATTATTTTTAACAGATTTTAAAATTAGGTAATAATTAGTCCAAACCTCATCATGGAGTAGATCAACATAAAGTACCATGTGGCTCAGTTGAAAGCAAGTTCTTTCCATTTTTGCTTTTGTAAAATTCTCATTAAAATACTCTATAGGCAATTTTGGAGCATCATTTGGGGTCCTTCCCATCTTATTTTCAAGTGAAACTGATTGGTTTTATATAGTACTTTCATTGTACATTTTTGATTTGGGGATTCTGGCCCGCTTCATTGTAGTATTAGTTTCTGAATCACAGTAGCTAACATGTTGAGTGCACATGTATTGCATTTTGTGATTTTGGAAAACAGCAAATAGAGTACCTGCTTTGCAGATGGAGAACCTGAAGGACAGCATGTTTCCTATTATCGTTTTGATATTAGCCTTTTTAATACAACATTGTGCTCCATCAGAACAACAACCCTGAGCCCATGAGCCTCTGCTAATCCTGACTCAAATAAAGCTACCACATAATGTCTCTCCCTACCCAGAGTTAATACTGGGTCTTAGTGGACTCATTTGTTCAAATGAAGAAATGTGGCCCCATGATTAATAAAGCCATTTTTAGCACTTATGGACTACCTGTCTCAGCTTTTCTGGTTTATTTGTCTTGAGTACCTCTTAAAAGCATTGCAAACTTTAATTTTGTTCCACCTATAGACATTGCTTTGTTCACCTTTGGTCATCATATTTTCAGAAAAGGATTTAATATTTGGAGGGGAAATCTAATTCTTTCAGAGGAATATTTTTGTTTGTTTTTTCTGTAAACTGAGTTGATGTGATACGATTAGATGCTTCCTTTATGGCTGTATAGGTAAAATCCTATGAGAGTAAATGTAACCTTTTATAGTAAATGTGATTAAGACATGCATGTACTTATTCAACAGAGTGGCAAGCATGGGACGGGAATGGTGACTTGCTTGCTCCCCACCTACCCCTTGTCTGTACTCAGGCAGTTGTCCAGGGCTGGAGGAAAATGCAAAATAATGCTGATAAGCCTCACTTTAAATTCATGACCACCAACAACAAAGAGCCCAGTACTGCTGTCCAGCATTCCTTCCATGCTACCTATTGTCTTGCTTTTTTATGTGAGTATTTCACATTTTCTCCTCTCTTCTCAACTATTAATAGCTCCCTTCCTTTCTCCCCCATCCCAATGCTGATGAGAGAATAGAAATCAACCAGAAGGAAATGTCTAACCTTTCTCCCTACCTAGTCTACTAATGTACCTATATCTGTACTCAGGTACTTTGCTGGACTTCAGCAATTAATATGCCCTGTTATTATCTAAGGCCAATCCCTCACTTGTTGAATTCACATCTGCCCCTGCCAACCTATGGCCATCTCTTTAGCAGTTGTCCCTTCTCTCTTCTGTATTAATCATTCCTATCAGCATACTCACATGTTGAAATAGCTCCCATCTTTAAAAGGAAAAAGGGAAAAAAGACCAGTTCTTCCCGGAGACCCTCCAGTTCCCTACAAATATTGCCCCATTTCTCTGTACCTCTTTGCAGCAGAACTCTTCAAGAGTTGTCTACTCTAGCTTTCCATTTTTTCTTGAAATTTCTCCATTAAGGCTTTCAGCCCCACCTCTCTGCCAAAACAGCTCTGATCAAGGCCATCCATGATCTTTCCAAAGACAAATCACTGATCAGTTCTGACTTGCTCTAACAGCAGTACTTGACATAGTCACACTTTCTTACACTCTCTTCCCTTGGATTCCAAGACCCCACACTTTCTGCTTTTCCTCTGACTTCAGTGGCAGGTTGCTCCTCATTTCCTAGACTTTAAAATTCCCCAGAGTCGGTTCTTTAGCCCCCTTCCCTTCTATGCTCACCTCCTATTTCAAACTAGTGGATTCCATCTTGTGGTATAAAATGTCTGTTCACTGAAGACTACTGAATTTATATCTCTAGCTTGGATCTCTCCCCTAACACACACACTCTTACGCCCAGTGGTCTCCTTGATTTCTCCCTGTGGATGTCAGCCCAAGGTCAGTTTATTTCCAGTGCCCCAAACTGGTTCCTTCTCTAGTATACCTTATCTGTAATTGCTCTTAGCAAAAACTGAAGTCATTTCTGATTCCTCTCTAGGGACCTGCTGCTTGCCATACCTTCAAAATTATCCAGAATCTTACCATTTTTCACCATCTTCATAGCTACCCACTCCATCCAAGTCACTACCATCTCCTGCATGGATTATTCCATCGCCTTCTCATTGGCTTCCTTTCCTGTCTTTATCTCCTTTTTCCATTTCCCATCTCATTATTCTGGCCACACTGGCCTACCTGCTTCTCCGTGAAGGAGCTAAGCACCCTTCACACTTCAGAGCCTTTGTGCTTGTGGCTTCCTCTGCCCAGAATGTTCTGCCACCAAACATTCATAGGGGCCTCCTGCTCCATTCAAATGTTCAAATGTCACCTTGTCGGAGAGCTCTTTGCCTGAAAATCCTATTGATATAGCACCTTCCTCTTGCCTGCATTCTCTCCAAACATAATTATTTGTATATTATTAAATTCCCTCCTTTCTTTGAGGGCAGGGACTTTTTTCTGTCATGACTATATCTTTAAGACCCAGAACCAAGCCTGGAACATTCTGGTGTTAAATGAATGGAGGAAAGTAGTGGTGATGATGGTGGTGGGATATGATTCTGTTAGGTATTAAAGCCCCAAATTATTTAATAAAGCTTTTACAGAATTCACATACAACTTTTTCAAACACTGTGTAAAACAAGTTAGGTCTGTACACACACAGACTTTAACTAATCTTAAGCATAATCTTACCCACAATCCATTTCAACCTGTATTTAATGATGAGGCTGACTAGCCAACATTTAAGTAATCACTATGCAGTAGACATTGTGCTAAGATTATCCAGTTTAATTCCCACAAGACTTCTTTCATACCATTTTATGAAAAAGGAAATGAGGCTTAGTGAGCTTACAATGAGGCCAGCTGAAGATAGGAAGTGTTGACCCTGGGATTGGATCTCAGTGTGTCTAGCTTCAGAACTTCTTAAGAATAATGGGACTGGCTGGGCACGGTGGCTCACGCCTGTAATCCCAGCACTTTTGGGAGTTCGAGGCAGGTGAATCATCTGGAGTCAGGAGTTCGAGACCAGCCTGGCCAACATGGTAAAACTCTGTCTCTTCTAAAAATACAAAAATTAGCCAGACATGGTGGTGTGCACCTGTAGTCCCAGCTACTTGGGAGGCTGAGGCAGGAGAATCACTTGAAACTGGGTGGCAGAGGTTGCAGTGAGCCAGAATCACACCACTGCACTCCAGCCTGGGCAAGAGAGGGAGACGCAGACCAAAAAAAAAAGGGGGGGGTCACTTCTAACATAAAAGCCTCCTGGACTTTTACATATGATCTGCACATGTTGGTCATTTACATGTTTACATACGTAAATAGTAAAGTATTTGAGAAATAATGTTTAGTTTTAGAAACCATGGGTTAAATGATGTGATTGTTAAGCAGTAATAAAGATAAATGATAAATGAGACACCTTTTTAAAACTTTGAGCTAAAAAGTTAAATCTCACGGCAGTTTGTCTAGTGACCTAGACTAGCTTTTGTGGTCTGGTTCATACAAACATGTTCTAATACCAAAACCAGTGTGCTGTTGCTATGGCTGTGAATGCTTTTGTGTGTGAGTACATAGATACCAATAACACAGAGCCGTGGCTTGGAGTTGTCTGAGTTACTTCTCTAGAGAGAGGAAAGTGAGAAATGAAACCTCAGCTTCAGATTTATACAGTTAACTTTGCAGTCGTCTATTGCTCTTCATAAAAACAGCCTTGAAGTCAAGAGTAAATATTTTATGAAAGTAGATAAAACAAGAAGAGAATTGCTAAGTACAAGGGAAGAAGATATCAGTGAAACAAACCATGGCTAATCCTACTGTTAATATTCTGGTTCTCTAGAAGAGACAGTGCCAACTTAGAGTTGGAGAACGAAGAGCCCTACTCTCCAATTTTTCCTTCTTCTGCCACCCTGCTTACTCTCCTGGTCCACAGAGTCATGAATCCCCTTCCTGAGGAAGGCCTGATAATGGGACAGTACTAACCTGGGGGTTTTGGTGGCATACACACAAAAATGGTCTGAGAGAACTGACATTTAAGATCCCAAATGCCTGTAAAGTGAGTATAGCTGTCAGTGGCACCTGCTCCTGGGCGAAGGCAGGTCCAGATTGCAAATACTGTGCAGTGCTGGGCTTCTGTAGAAGCTAGGTTTTTACACGGTCAAGAAAGTACTGATGCTCTCTGGGACAGCTGTTAACCAATTATGCTAAGCTAAATCCTGTTTATTTAGGTATTTTAGATAATATGCTGAAAATTGTCAGTAGAGACATAAAAATTCATAACTACCATGAATCTTAAAATATGGCTCCACATTCAAAATAGGCTATTGTCTAGTACATTCTGAAAACTTCTTTGAGGTTCTCTTTGTTCTTTTGGGAACACACATCAAAAATGTGAACTGGAACTAATCAGAGGAATTGTACAGTGTTCTTTAATTCATTCATAACATGAGAGCATATATTGTTTTTGTTGATCTTATCTAATGTGAATGCAACAACCAAGTTTTTGTATAATAGTTGCTAGTACAATCTTGAGCTATTGATTCTGATTTCTTCTTGATTTTGTGCTTTTTGTTAGGATGGCATGATTCATTCCTCTGTTTTCATTATGAGTTTAAAAAAATGTAGATATTTATTTCATGGTATTATGAGTATGCATATAGTTCAGAATATCCCAAGTGTCTTAATTACCAAAATAAATTGCTGAAATGTAATTCTTTAAAATTTTAAAAAATAAGTAAGGCTGTCTTTAGATGAGACTGTTTATGAACAGAGAAATAAGATAGGAGGTGACATGGATAGACAATTAGTAGCTCCTCCTCAGGATTAGTCCAGAAGGTGACACAAAGTATTCTTATTGTGTTCCTTTTTTTTTGCAGGCTTTGTGTCATGACCTTAATTTCTTTTTCTATTCCAACATCTGCTAGCTTTTAAATGGAATAATTTCTTTGGTATTCGCAGTGTTTGGGAGATCCTTTGAACATGCTCAGCCATTGTCCCCAAGCAACTGACTGGGTCAAATTTAGGATTGGACTTGCCGTGGACTTAGTAATCAACCCTTTCTGGCTTTAAAATATGACTTGTCTTTCATTTCACTGTTCTCTTTGTCTTTCCTAAACAGGCTGCTGATACTTTGGCTGTGAGGCAAAAAAGGAGAATTTATGATATTACCAATGTCTTAGAGGGAATTGACCTGATTGAAAAGAAGTCAAAAAACAGTATCCAGTGGAAGTAAGTTACAAAGCACCCTCTTCTGAAGCCTTTATTTTTCTTCTCAATGTCTATAACATTTGACCTTTCCAACGTTTCTCTCTCCCAAACCCTGTTTCACTCAGGCCCCTCAGTTTTCCCTGAGCACACCTCTCTGGGCCTCTTTGTCACTCCTATGGTGGGGTGTTCCCTTGCTCTCTTGGATGTTGGATTTTCACTCTTAAAGTTCATATCTTATTTTCTCCCTCAAACTATTACTCATTTGGCACACATTGCATACTGTCTTGTATTAATCTCTCCCTAACTCTACTCCTCCTTGAGAGCAAGGGCTACTTTCATGGGAATTTGTACTTTGTAAGTAGCAATTGATTGAAATGCATGTTGTCATTAATTGTGGCCTGGTTATACGTTTGAATATAACCAACTATTTCTGTTCTTCTAATGTGTCCCCTTTGACTATCATTTTTTGTTTTTGTTTTTTAGCCAAAATTCTACCAAAATACTAAAAAAGTTGTGATTTATTTTACCAGCACCTCAGTCCCATCCTGAGACTGCTGGGTGTGACTGTGGAGCACACTCTTTTGGCACCCACCCACTCACCAACCAGTCTGGTCTTCCAGATGACAAAAAAACACTCTAGAGAAGATTGAGAATTTTTGTAATTTGGTTGTTCTTGTCAGTAAATTTTCTAAGCAAGAGGTATGGTGTTTAAAATTTTTAAGGATTTTAGTGCTTGATTTTAAGTGTAAAGATTTTGTCTTGAATGTATTACTGTTAGTTTTATTACAGTAAAAATTAAATGATATTAACCTAGATCTCATGCTGGGGATATGAATTCTCATGTTTTTAAGAGGTGTAGGTGCCGGCTGTAATACTAAAGAAGTCATAGATAGATTAAGATATCTTAAAACTGAAATTGAAGATCTAGAACTGAAGGAAAGAGAACTTGATCAGCAGAAGTTGTGGCTACAGCAAAGCATCAAAAATGTGATGGGCGACTCCGTTAATAATAGATATCCTTTAAAATAAGTTATGAAGATACAGATAGCCTTGGAATATGTATGTATGTTATTTCAGTCTGAAGGTCACTTTGTTTAACTGTTTTTAGACAGTTAAGTTTTATAAGTGAATATAACATTTTAATTTTATAATCTTATATACTAATATTTTTTAAATGTTACCTTAAGTTATATAGTACACATCTATTAGCATTATTCCTGTGTTGCACTGAGGGGGGAAAAGAGGTTACTCGACTGTTGGTCTACCTATTCATAGAATGCAGTATGCTAGCCAATGTGCTTAGGGGATCTGTGAATACTACAAGCCATTCTTATGTGCATAAGTATTTTTAAATAATTGTGTTCAGTGTTCAGAAGTGTAAAATTCAGCAGCTGTCAAAGTTTTGAAAAATTTTCATTTAAAGATATCATGTGCCCACAATCAATCCTTGACACTTTCTGCCTAATATGAACCCCAAAATAGTTCCTACTGGAGAACAGGGGTCTAAGTCATATGTGCCTATCATATTGGGGGAAAAACATTATTGATATATCCATGTGTTTCTTACAAACTACTGTCTTCTCTTAGATATCTGTGATTCTCTTAGTTTATGAACTTACCTGTACTCTTAAAGAAACTAGCCACATTTTACCTTGTAGCACCTCATGAAATTTTGACTAATGTATACAATATAATTTACTTTTCATGTTTTCATGTATTTGGTGAAGAAGTTCATGATCTCATTTGTTATTTCCTTTCTGTGGATCGGAGCCCCTTAACTGTTTGAGAACAATGAGAGTTTTCAAGCTATGTCCTGTGGAGCCCTGAAATTCAAAAGCCATTGATCTATTTTATCTTGGACTTTGCTGCCCTGCTTTACGAGATGCTGGCCACTCCCATGCCCCAAACCATGATTATGTGATTGATGTGTGTGTGTGTGTGTGTGTGTATTATGGTATTTTGACATCTCAATAAACCTTTCTTGCTGAGGAAAGACTGCCCATCCTGGGACTAGACACTTAGAAATAGCAAGAGCTCAGCTATAAGCATGTCTTTGATATATAAATGAACCAGTCCAGGTCTAGACCTCCTCTCTCCAGCCCATACACCCTAGGTGGCAATATTCCTCTGCCTTAATCATTCCAGGGCCAGGTACCAGACAACTAGGGACTACCTGCATAGCTTAGAGCCCATCAAAATTATCCAAACTAGGCCAGGCGCAGTGGCTCACACCTGTAATCCCAGCACTTTGGGAAGCCAAGGTGGGTGGACCCAGGAGTTCTAGACCAAACTCCTGAAGTCAGGAGTTCGAGACCCACCTGGCCAACATGGTGAAACCCCATCCCTACTAAAAGTACAGACATTAGCCAGGGATGGCAATGCGTGCCTGTAATCCCAACTACTAGGGAGGCTAAGACAGGAGAATTGCTTGAACCCAGGAGGCGGAGGCTGCAATGAGCCAAGATCACACCACTGCACTCCAGCTTGGGCAACAGAGCAAACTCCATCTCAAAACAAAACAAACAAATTATCCAAACCAGCTAATTGTAAAGTGTTAACCCCACCTTGCATTTCTTCCTCCCACCCCTGCCACCCACGGAGTCCTGCTCTGTCACCCAGGCTGGAGTGCAGTGGCACAATCTCCGCTCACTGCAACCTTTGCGCCCCCCTGCCCCGACTCCCGGGTTTAAGCAATTCTCCTGCCTCAGCCTCCGGAGTATCTGTGATTACAGGCGCTCACCACTATGCCCAGCTAATTTTTGTATTTTAGTAAAGATGGGTTTCACCAATTCTAGACTAGACTTTCTAGACTAGACTTCTTTTTTTATATGTCTGTGTGAGGCAATCCCTCTGTGCATATGGTCAGGCTGGTCTTGAACTCTTGACCTCAAGGGATCCACCCACCTTGGCTTTCCAAAGTGCTGGGATTACAGGAGTGAGCCACCACACCCGGCCACCCTGCATTTCTTTCCTCAAGGAAACCCCAATAAAAGCTCTGAGCTACTGCTTTCCCCTCATTCCTGTCTTCTGCCTCCTGACCACCTTGGTGTCTTAACCACATGGCCCTGAGTAGCCTACCTTGTCTCCTGTCACTAGGACCTATGAGTATAATAAACTTTGTTTTTCTGAGCTTCTCCTCTTGTGGCCAGACTGGACTGACCATTTCATACAAGAACAAAAAACAATGATCCCAGAAGATTCTTGATATGGAAGCTGCTCTGGTTGCTAATGGCCTTCCTTTCCCCATCCATTCCCTTCCCCCAGTAGCACTTGCCTCCATGAAGAATGTGCATTGCTTTCCATCTCTCTCCTTAGGGTCCTCAAATGTCACAAAAATCAGAATGGCTTCTTCTAAGAGCAAAGGATGGAAACTCGTTTGTCTTTGCCTGTCTATACTAGACGACTTTTTTTTTTTAATGTTGTTTTACTCTTGTTGCCTGGGCTGGAGTGCAATGGTACAATCTCGGCTCACCACAACCTCTGCCTCTGGGTTCAAGCAATTCTTCTGCCTCAGCCTCCTGAGTAGCTGGGATTACAGAAATGCGCCACCACGCTCAGCTAATTTTGTCTATTTAGTAGAGATGAGGTTTCACCATGTTGGCCAGGCTGGTCTCAAATTCCTGACCTCAGGTGATCTGCGAACTTTGGCCTTCCAAAGTGCTGGGATTACAGGCGCGAGCCACCATACCTAGCCTAGACTTCTTTTTTAATCTGTCCATGTGTGGCAGTCCCTCTGTGCATATGGTGATTTAGTTATTTTGACCTTCAGATGTATTATCTTTAATTTAAATGCCTAGGGCTTGATATAAATGTCGTTCCTTAACTCCTATGACAGTACATTTTCCTATGTAACTCATGAAGACATCTGTAATTGCTTTAATGGTAAGTACCATTAGACTTTTCCTTGCGTTATTCCTCTCAGCCTATTCAGCGTAGAGTGATTGAGAATTCCCTGTGTCCTCATCCTGTCATTATTTTCAGAAGTTGTGGACATTGTTCTCACTCCATTGTGCCATGTATTGATAGGCTGCTTTTGTTTCTGTTTTCATGAGAATAACTGCTTTTCACAGTGTTCAGTTCATTAGCTCCACTGGTAGGCATCAGCTGTGTGGGGGAGGGGAAGGGAGCAAGGGCAGAGGGGAGGCAAAATCAGAGTGGGATTAAGCAACTTTCAGTGTCACAGTCACAGAGTTAGTGACCAGACTTGAACTAGAACATGGTTCTCATCAGCACTGTTTATGAAATTATATGCAGCAAGTATGCTGGTCACAAATGAAACCCAGAGAAACAATGAGGAAAGAATGAGGTGAATCCATCTTATAAACAGGAAACCTATTCCTATTCAATTTGCTGCCCTTGTGCTTTCTCCTTAAAATAACAATATCATGTTAATAACTATAGTTATTAATGTAACTAAAATGGGGGCACATGTGTCCCAAAATGATAGCACAAGTAAAATGAAATTGTGCATATTTAAATGTATGTGTATCATCCACCTGTTAAAAAAATTTCTACCAAATACCTCATCAAGCAGAATCTGACTTTCTGTGTAAGCCTCTGTTGGAAATATGAATGGGCCTATTGCTCTATTTTGCCACTGTATTTCCTGAGTTGTTTAAGGAAGTTTGGGGAGAGTTCTGTTAATCAGCAACTCAACAGAGATCTGTTGTAGAATTTGGCTTCAAAAATAATACATTCATTTAAGCTCAAGATTTCACTGTCTCATACCTAATCTCCAGTATCCTCAGACATTTAAATAGTTCTAGTGAACAGTGTTATTTCATTGAGGCTAAAGGGTTTTAAGAATCTGAATTTACAGGAGTCTTAGTGAAAGCAAAATCAACTTGAGCTGAATTTGTTAATGAGAATCATACAGCAAACCCTGGGTATTTTACCCAGTTCTAAGAGCTACTAATACATGTATTATATCATTTAATCCTCAAAATCAATCCATGCAGTAGGCTGTGTGTCCCTCATTTTATAGAATTAAAAACCAAAGCTCAAGGTCACCTAGTTTGGGATTGAACCAAACCAAACATCCTGATTCCAGAGCCCACACTGTTGCCACCGTATTCCATGATCAACAGTATTTTATGTAACTTTTTATATTTATTTTTTTAACCAGGTGATACACTTTTGGCCATTCAGGCACCTTCTGGTACACAACTGGAGGTACCCATTCCAGAAATGGTATGTAGGGTAACTGTTACATAAGTGGGAAAAATGAATCTACTGTCTCAAGAAGGACAAATATATTTTCTTTAGCTGAAATTGAGCTAATTGTTGTGTAAACACTTTTGAGTTACTCCTTTCAAGTTTTATGTTTGAAAGTATTGATACCCTGAATTTGTATGTCTCTAATACCTTGGTAAAATTATAGAACTAACTGAATCATAAATGATTTTTAAAGATTACTGGGCATATCCTTAGTCATTTGTTGATATCGTTTAGCTCAAATAGTCAAATTTTAAAAAGTAATCAGAATGCTTTAATAAGTGATTTTTGTTTCATACTAAAACTATTATATAAAATTATCTTCAGGCTATGTGAATAAGGTGTTTATGAAACAAAAGAATATTGCGTTTAGACTTGGGCCCTATCCCCAAGATAATTTATCCCCAAGTAATCAAATAATTTAAAATGATTTAATATTTTGATTAAATAATTATTTAAGTTTGAATATTTTAAGTTAGAAATTACTAATGATATGGCCAATAATCTATAAAAGTCAGTTAAAAGTGACCACATCTACAACTGGTATAAAAATCGCCACTAAGGAAAATGTTCAATGTAAATATCAACAGTCCATTCCTTTAAATTAGGTCTTTTACAAAACACTGTCTGGCTTAGTAAGTGAAAGACATTTATCCACTCTAATCTATAAATGTCTCATGATTTTAGTTTTCAGATTCTGATTTTTAAAAACAAACTAATTTGAAAGTATCTACTTCCTTCTCCCACCCCCCTTATTCAAAAAGTTTACATTTAGACATTTGTATTACTGGAGTCAAGCCTCAGGATACAGATTACTTTTTTCAGCTGGAGGAATGTTACATTTATTTCTCTGTAGGAGAAATTAGCTGTCTTTGTGCTTGCAGATGGGAAAAAAAAGAGTTTGATTTGTGAAGCATGTTGAAATGACCACATCCGTGGTGGCCAACTCCAGAGGATAGAGTTCCTGTATATGGGGAATGCCTGGAGCAGTGCTGGGCCCTGACATACATAGTCATACATGGTAACAATGGATGGTTGCCAGAATTCTACAACAGAGAATTTTTGATGATCAATATTTGTGAAAAGCTTTTTTTTTAGAAACTAGTGGTTTAGGGCCATCAAAATTACGTTCTACTTTAGGTCTCTACTTTTATGTTTTGACTTAATGACTTTATTGTGTTGTGTGAATTTAGTAAGTCCATAATAGCTTTGCCTATCTTATTTTACTGTTTCAAGTTAGCTAGAAATGTTAATAATTATACATTTGTTTATACCCAATAACTTCAAAGGGTCAGAATGGACAAAAGAAATACCAGATCAATCTAAAGAGTCATTCAGGACCTATCCATGTGCTGCTTATAAATAAAGAGTCGAGTTCATCTAAGCCCGTGGTTTTTCCTGTTCCCCCACCTGATGACCTCACACAGCCTTCCTCGCAGTCCCTAACTCCAGTGACTCCACAGAAATCCAGCACGGCAACTCAAAACCTGCCTGAGCAACATGTCTCTGAAAGAAGCCAGACTCTGCAGCAGACATCAGCTACAGATATATCTTCAGGTGGGTTCAAAGCCTTTCTTTTGTAAATTAGAGAGGGAGAACTATAAATATAGGTTGGATATCTCTTATTCTGCCACCAGAAATGTCCCAAGCACTTTGGACATTTTGGACTATTTGCATATACATAACAACATACCTTGGGGATAGAACCCAAGTCTAAACACAATATTCATTTGTTTCATACACATCTTATTAATATAGCCTGAAGATAATTTTACAAAATAGTTTTAATTTTTGCGTGAAACAGAGTGTTGACTGTGGCTTGACTGCAATCTACCACAAGGTCAGGTGCAGAATTTTCCATTTGTAGCATATATAGGGATGTAAGCTTTTATCTGAAGTTTACTTGGTAAGGTTCTTTCATCGCTTAGTAAGTCTAGGATAAATTATTGAAATATGTTCCAACTACCTTTAAGAAAAATCAAACTAGTATAGACCACAGTGACTTACACCTCCTGTTTCTCCATATTCTTTGTTATACTTTTTATTTGGGAAGCTCAGTTTTATAGAAGTCATAAATGGTCTCAACTCCAATTATGTAGGAAATCTTGCTTTCCTCAATTCTTTCATCTATGAAATTATAAAAAGCTAAAACCCTTCACACTGGGTATCAGGTGTAAAGAGCACAACTCTTAATTCAGCAATACCTTACTGATTCCAAATAAAGGGAGCATAGTAGGTAATCTCTCAGTGACTACTGAATGAATGAATTGTGCCAATATAAATATCATATTGCAGATAACTTAAAACTATATTGTCTATAATCCAAATTGTTTATTTTACCTCTGGGATGTGTCTCATTGCTAAAATGGGAGTTCACAAGTTAAAAGGGACGCTAACGAGATCTAACTGGACATGGAATGTTTTTTAGCTTCTTTTTGCCCACATCTACTCCTTTCCATCCCCTATAAATATGTCTATACTATAGGCCATTGGGATGCACAATAGAAAATGTAGTCCTGGCTGGGTGCGGTGGCTCACGACTGTAATCCCAGCACTTAGGGAAGCCAAGGCAGTTAGATTACCAGAGGTCAGGGGTTTGAGACCAGCCTGGCCAACATATAGTGAAACCCCATCTCTACTAAAAAATTAGCTGGGCATAGTGGTGCATGCCTGTAGTTCCAGCTACTTGGGAAGCTGAGGCAGGAGAATTACTTGAACCCAGGAGGTGGAGGTTGCAGTGAGCTGAGATAGCGTCACTGTACTCCAGCCTGGGTGACAAACTAAGACTCCATCTCTCAAAAAAAAGAAAAGAAAGAAAATTTAGTCCTTAAAAGCTTATAATCTAATTAGAATGTAAAGCAGGCAAGCTTTACATCATTCAGCTTAGACACAATTAATATGTTGGCTTCAACAAGTATTTTTAAAAAGTGAGTATTCAGGTAATATGGTTTCATATTTGGAAATCCTAACTAAGGAAAGTAATTTGGGGCTACAGTAGAGCGGGCCTTGAATTTCAAGGTAGTAAAGACATTTATCCAACAAACCACTGAAGATCTGTGACCAAGGAAATAGCACAATAACCTGGGCAACACACCTATCGTTAAAAATTAAAAATTAGCTAGGCACTGTGACATGTGCCTGTGGTCCCAGCTACTAGGGAGGCCAAGGTGGGCGGACTGACCTGGGAGGTCAAGGCTACATTGAGCCACAGTAGCATTACTGCACTCCAGCCTGACAGAGCAAGATCCTGTCTCAATAAAAAAAAAGGCTAAAACAGTGATTACAGTGGGATTGGGAAGAGAAATAATGAACAGATTTGACAAACACTGTTAGGCAAAATAACATCTGATATGTAAGATCTGGAGATAAAGTTAACAGAAGGAATGGAAAATGACACTGACATTTTAAGGTTGAGTAACTGAGAGAATTATGAAACTACTGACTAAAACTGAGTCAGTTTTGGTAGAATGATGATGAGTCTTTTTTTTTTTTTTTTTTTTTTGATAAGTTCTCACTTTGTCTGCCAGGCTGGAGTGCAATGGTGCGATCTCAGCTCACTGCAGCCTCAACCTCCTGCACTCAAGTGATCCTCCCACCTCAGTCTCCCAAGTAGCTGGGACTATAGGCATGTGCCACCACACCCAGCTAATTTTTTTGTATTTTTTGTAAAGACAGGTTTTGCCATATTGCCCAGGCTGGTCTGGAACTCCTGAGTTCAAGCGATCGTTCTGCCTCACGCAGCCTCCCTCCCAAAATGCTAAGATAGAAGCATGAGCCACCACACCTGACAGATAATGAGTTTTTTGGTCTTCGTCTTGAGTTTGGAAGTTTAAAAGTAATGCCAGGCATAGAATAGGTGCTCATGAAAACAATGTATCCACAAAGAACTCCTAAATGTGCATCTCACTCAAGCTGCTGCTGTGACTACTTGTACTTAAATATAAGTACCTTTTACTGTTAACAGAAAATGTAACAAAACTTTATCATATTACTGTTTCCAGCAGGATCTATTACTGGAGATATCATTGATGAGTTAATGTCTTCTGATGGTAAGTAGGTTAAAATTTTACTTATACATCAGTAATGCTTTTGTGGAATTTATAAGAGAAACATGATTTAAAAGAAATGAACATATATTTGCTAACTGCTTTACTATGAAGATTCATGAATATTCTCCCTTAATACTTATAGTAATAGGCATACTTTAGAATTTATTTTTCTTTGCTTGCATTTTGAGGAAAAGGAATCCATATGGTGATGCTTCTCACATTCATTGAAAATAAACTGTTGGTACTGTAGCCCTTTCCACTCCTGAAGGATCTGGCCCAAGAAGAGTGAAATAACTTGTCTACAGATCAGCAGGTGATCTGAACACCTGCTTTTGTAAATACCCCTACCCTGGCCAATTTCAAGCTGCCAATGTGAAGTCACAGAATTAGTATTAACATTAACTACATTGTCATCTAACCTGAAAAATTCTGAAATATCAGTTAGCTACAATATGCTAATTACTTTAATAATTTCTCTCCTTCTGTAAGTTCTTGGATCAGAGTCCTGGTTCCCAACATAGTAGAAACCTACCAAGTGGTAGCAGATAAGTTAGCAAATGTTATAGTAACTAAAGGTGTAGTAAACATATATGGAGAAGCAGAGAACATCAGCACACTTTGTAAGCCCAGTTCATTCTTCTGTTTGCAAAGTGGCAAACAAAACACTTTCATTAGTGTTTTGTGTTTTTGAGACGGAGTCTCCCTTTGTCACCCAGGCTGCAGTGCAGTGGCATGATCTCAGCTCACTGCAACCCCCACCTCCTGGGTTTAAGTGATTCTCCTGCCTCAGCCTCCCAAGGAGCTGGGATTACGGGCGCCTGCCGCCTCAACTGACTACTTTTTTAATTTTTAGTAGAGATGGAGTATCATCATGTTGGCCAGGCTGGTCTCGAACTCCTGGCCTCAAGTGATCCGCCCGACTCAGCCTCCCAAAGTATTGGGATTACAGGTGTGAGCCACTGCACCTGGCCTCATTAGGGCTTTTTAGTCACATTATCTTAGTGACAAGCTCAGCCAATAAAAAATTTGACTTCCATTTCTCAACCTAATATCAATAATCAGTGTATCAATTGTTACTAAATGAGAATCTTTCAAAATACACATTACACAAGTCTTTAATTTGGAATGATGTATTTGATAGTATTTTGTTAAAGATCATTAACCATATGTAGAAACCATCTTTAACACTGAATTTTTTTGTTTGCAGTGTTTCCTCTCTTAAGGCTTTCTCCTACCCCAGCAGATGACTACAACTTTAATTTAGATGATAATGAAGGAGTCTGTGATCTGTTTGATGTCCAGATACTAAATTATTAGATTCCATGGAAACTTGGGACTGTTATCTACCTCTAACTGTGTAACATTTTAGGCTTCTTAATAACCTAAGTATTTAAAATAATGAATGTAACACCTTTTTAGTTCACTGATTCTGAAGTGTTCTTCCCTAATACTTTCTTTACTTCACAAAACTTCAACCATAAAAACAAAGGGCTCTGATTGCTTTAGGGGATAAGCGATTTAATATCCACAAAACTCCCCTCTCCCAAAAGTAACTATATTCTGGATTTCAACTTTTCTTCTAATTGTGAATCCTTCTGTTTTTTCTTCTTACAAGAGGAAAGTTAAAGGACACTACAGGTCATCAAAAACAAGTTGGCCAAGGGCTCATTACTTGTTTGTCTTATATTTTTACTGCCATGAAACTGCCTGTATTTCTGTATGTCCTTCTATCTAAACAGACATTCACTGCCACTTGTAAAGTGAAGGATGTAAACAAGGATATATAACTGTTTCAGTGAACAGATTTTGTGAAGTGCCTTCTGTTTTAGCACTTTAAGTTTATCATGTTTTGTTGACTTCTGACATTCCACTTTCCTAGGTTATAGGAAAGATCTGTTTATGTAGTTTGTTTTTAAAATGTGCCAATGCCTGTACATTAACAAGATTTTTAAAAATAAAATTGTATAAAACATTTAATTTATTGGTCTTTGTGGGAAATCACTACTATTTTACAACTGAGCCATTAATTTTGTAGCTTCATCAACATTAACTGGTTTGCTTTCATGACGCTGCTGAGGAATCTGAAAGGAGAAAGATTGTATTTAAAAATGCAGACAACAAGCAAAATGACTTACATAATCTGTTATCCAATTTAATTTTTCTAGTCTTACCTTTGGAAGTAGAACAATAAATCTGTATATTCAGACAATGTTTTAGAGACTGGATATGCTATTTACACTATAGAGCCAAGTATAATAGAGAGCCAAGTACTAAAAATTACACTCAACTTACAGGCTTTGAAAATTTATTAGATTTCAATTTGCTAGCCATAAAAAAAAGCAAATGATTTCTGCTTACCAGTTCTTTCTGCAGAGGTTCAAGTGAAAGGCCTTTTGAGAAATGTGCAAGTTCCTTTTGTACATCTACAAAAGCTTTATTTACTCTGTTAACTTTTTCTTCATTCATAATGTTTATCTTTAAAAAAGAAAAAAAAATTAATCTATGATCTCATAACCATTAAAGATAAGATACATTCAACCTTAACCCTGTTAAATCTAAAATCTAAAAACTTTTACCAACAAATTAGGGATATTTCACTCTAAAATCCTTATAGACTTATTGGGAAATTTTAGACAAAAGGTTTAGGTTTTTAAAAAATGGGATTTATGTGGTTATGCCTCACAGTTACTAGTACAGAAGGCCAAAATATGTGACTGTGAAACTGTGATTCATAGTAAGATATATATACATATATATATATATATATATATATATATGTCTTCATCCTCATTTTCTGTCAAACAGCTTTTTAAATCATTGTATCAAGAGGGATAAGAGTGTCTTTTGAATGCTAATGAGATGGCTGGTAGCTGGAAGTCTCTAGAAAGCTTCAGGATGATGGCTGGTCAGATAAAAAAACAGGGTTAGACGATTAGGACTTTCTGCTCCGGGGAGAGGAGTGGGGATAAAAGTTAAGCCCATCATTAATAGCCAATGATTTAATGAATTATACCTACATAATGAAGCCTCTGTAAATCTACAAAAGAACTGGGTTCAAAGAGCTTCTGGATAGCTGAACACATGGAGGTTCCTAGAGAGTGGAATGCCCAGAGAGCAGGGAAGCTCCATGCCCCTTCCCATGTACCTTGCCCTCTGCATCTCTTCCATCTGGCCATGTATGTCTCCTTTGTAATATCCTTCATAATAAAATAAACTGGTAAAAGTATTTTCCTGGGTTCTGTGAGCTGCTCTGGCAAATTAACTGAACCCAAGGAGGGGGTCACGGGAACCGTTATTTATAGCTGGTTGGTGAGAAGCACAGGTAAAACATCTGGGGCTTGCGACTGTCACTGAAGTCGGGGAGAGGCTTAGGACTCAACTCTCAACCTGTGGAATCTGATGCTGTCACTCCAGCCTAGGTGACAGAGCGAGACCCCGTCTCAAAAAACAAACAAAAAATCCTTACCTCCTTTTTATGCTGCCTACCCATAGATCTCTCTCTTGTACCTCCTGTCCAAATAAAATAATCTTCCTCAAATACACCAAGCGTTTCCCTAGATCAGGGCCTCTGCACTTGGCTATTTTCTCTGCCTTGAATACACTATTCCCAATACTTCCTAGCTCTTTGTGTTGCTAGCTCTTTACCATTCTAGTCTTGTTTTCCATGTCAACTATGAAGACCATCCTATGTAAAATGTCATCCCCCAAACCCCCATCACTTGATTTCATCCTTAGCATTTATAAAATCATCAAACTGTTCAAATAAAAGCTTAACTCAGCTAGCTCATGAAAGTTGAAAGATAAAATGTTAGATTTCTATAGACTATTATAATTAAACTGAGTCCTGGAGAGCTGACTCCACCTACTACCAAAACTTGAAAACATTTTCTTAAAAATTTTTCTTAAAAGAATCTAGTTAATTTTGATGAAGAAGTTTCTCAAGTATTTTGAAATATAAACGAAGAAAAAAAAGAAAACTTCAAATTGTGCCTTTCAATAAATATTTTAAATCTTCATTTTACAGGTTTTTATCTGAATTGCACGTCTTCAGAGAGATAAGAATTACTGAGGAGAAAAAGAATAGGTGCTCACTGACATCCCATGTCTTGCCTCTATTAATATATTCTTATATTTGAGTTCAAAAATAAGAACTGTTTCCCATACTATGGTTTTTAAATGAGTTCTATGCCAGTAAAACTATTAAATTGAAGCTTCACACATTTGTAGTTAAAATGTTTTTTTCTTTTCAACATTTGTTTTCAAGAAAGAAGGTTTTTTTTTGTTTTGTTTTAGACAAAAGCTTGAAACCATCCTTACCTTTCTAGGAAAAACTAAGAAGCTTTTTAAAAAATAATAGCATACAGTTGTTCAGTAGCTTACAATGACACTTTGCTTGTAAACGATGTAGTCAGAGTGCTTAACTAATACTCACCTTCTTAAGATTAGTGGTAACTGGTTTTGCTTTGTTTTTAGCCTTAAAGCTTTTTTGACTGGCTATGTGAAATACATTCCTGGACTTCGGCCCCCTTAATTTGTTCTTGGCCATTGTCTAGAAAAGAAAACAAATTCAATCAAATTGCCCACATTTATGAACCGTTTAAGTTTTTAAAGGTACCAATTAAATCTAAGAAATTCCATCTTACTATTGATTATTTGTAAAGTTGATGCTTCTGTTATTTCCATGTCTTTCACTCCTACTAGATTTTCTGCTCTTTGAGTACAGAGTATGTATCTAATTCTTCGCTGTATCCCCAGTACCTGCCCCCTAGGAGGCATCCAATTAATATCCACTGGTTGAATTCATTAATATCATCAACACAATAACTGTTATTTTCAGCAGTACCTCACCACCCATCCCTCTACATACTACTATGCTATTCTGGTTCCTATCATTCTTTAGAGACTGATTTGTCTCCTTCTTGACTTCTTTTATTCCTTTTTACTCTCCCCACTTTCTCTCCTGTGCATCCCATCAAAATCAGTCCATAATCCTCCACTTCCTACCTTCCTCTCTCCCCCTTAAATTATTTTTATGACTTCCGTATTAGCTCTATGTGAATGGCTCTTGCCTTGAAATGTTGGATATTATCTTTGCTAAGTAGCTAGAGATGCATTAAGCCAGTAAATTCTACCTTAAAACCTCTCTCAAATCTGCCTTTAAAAATGTATATAAGGAATAATTTTTAAAATATTAAGACGTATTGAGCTTTTATTATATGTACAAGCACTACACTAATGCACTTTAATTCATTTACTCCTTACTACACCCTTTGTAAGAAGTACTATTATCCCCATCTTAAATATTCAATTTAAAAAATAAAAAACTGATGCAAAGAGAACTTAATTTGCCCAGTGCCACACTGTCAATAACCAGGAGATGCCAGGACTTACAGCCAGGCAGACTAGATCAGAAATAATGTTATGTGGTATTGCACCTCATGTATAAATATAAAAGCTATACAAAAACATGGTTTAGTATTGCTTAGTTGAGGACGGGGTTACTGCTGAAGTCTCTAGGTCCATTTGTTCAGACCACTGTTTGTCAAACTATGCCCATGGACCGTATCAGGCCAACCACCTGTCCTTGTAAGTAAAGTTTAATTGGAGGCCAAGCACGGGTGCAGTGGCTCACCCCTATAATCCCGGTGAGGAAGGAGACCCAGGTATCTGGGATTACCTCCCCTCTCTGTCTTCCGCACTGCATTTCAATAGAAGAAAAGGCTGGCCCGCCGCACCTCCTGACTTTACCTTCCTGTAAACATGCTTGGTACTGAGGAAACTCTCCGGAAGACACTGTTTTTACTTAAAACAAGATCAAACCCCCACCCTACTCCTCCATCCAGAGACCAGATCTTTTCACATGTGATTCCTAAAACTGTAAACCCAAAACCTTTTCACTGTAAACCAGAAATCTTTTCACAGGTGATTCCTAAAACTGTAAACCTGAAACCCTTTTGTATATGATTTCTAAGGCTGTAAACCTAAGATTCTTCCACGTGTAATATCTAGAGTATAAGCCTTATATAAAGGCAGAACCTCCCTTTGTTAGACGAGCTGACTTTGTACAAATTATCACTCTCAGCTCCCGGCCATAATAATAAACTCCTTCCTTTACCATTTGGTGTTCGAGGGCTCTGTTTCTTGCGGCCGCTCCTGCAACACCAGCACTTTGAGAGGTGGATTACTTCGGCTCAGGGGTTCGAGATCAACCTCGCCATCATGGCAAAACCTTGTCTCTACTAAAAATACAAAAAGTAGCTGGGCGTGGTGGCACACACCTGTGATCCCAGTTACTTAGGAGGCTGAGGAAGGAGAATTGCTTGAACCTGGAGGGCAGAGGTTACAGTGAGTTGAGATCGCACTACTGCACTCTAGCCTGAGTGACAGAGTGAGACTCTGTCTCAATTAATTAACTAATTAAAAATAAATAATTGGAATACAGTTATATCCATTCCACCATGTGCTGCTACGGCTGCTTTCCTGCTACAACTATGACCCACGAAGTCCAAAATATTTACTGCCCGGCCTTTTACAGAAAGTCTGCCAATCCCTGGCTTAAGCCATCTGCACCGTGGCTATCTGGCACCGAGCTATGCCATCGACCTTCCCAAAGTTAAAAACATTCAACAGCTCTCCCCCAATGCATAAGGGACAACATTCCTTGGCCTGGCATATTACCGGCACGCTGAATCTACCCTAAATCTGCCAAACATATCTCTTGCTATGCCTCTATAAACACTGCTCTAGCCAGCCTGGAATAACTGTTCTCTTGCACAGACACCTTAAACATTCTTCCTTTTTTTTTGCTCAGTCGTAGCCTTGACTGAAATTTGTATCTTCCTTCATATCCTTGCTACATTGTGAATAGTTAAGGAACTACTTAAAAGAAACAGCAATGCTTTTGAACCCCAACAGTATTCCTCCTACTTAAAGAAAGCAGAAAATACATGATTATTACAGAAGACGCAAAAAACAAAATACACATAATAAAACTCCTCAAATTAAGTAATCCAAAATCATTCCAGGCCGGGCGCGGTGGCTAATGCCTGTAATCCTAGCACTTTGGGAGGCTGAGGCAGGTGGATCACTTGAGGTCAGGAGTTCGAGACCAGCCTGGTCAACATGAAATCCCGTCTCCACTAAAAAAATTAAAATTACATGGGAGTGGTGACACGCGTCTGTAATCCCAGCTACTCGGGAGGCTGAGGCACGAGGAGGCAGAGGTTGCGGTGAGCCGAGATCGCACCACTAGACTCCAGCCTGGGCGACAGAGTGAGGCTCAGTCTCAAAAATAAATAAGTAAATAAATATTAAAATAAAATCACTGCAATAGTAACCAAAATCCAATCACTCATCTAGTATATATTAATTGCTACATGCTAGGTGTGGTAGAGAACTTATATTTAATACATAAAAAATATATATGGAACATACATAATGACAGGATATATACGGAACATACGCAGACATGACCGGTATTATGTTGAACATGACACTACCTATCATATACACACGGACCATGAGCAGGCAGCATACAGTGGAGTTTACTAGAGCTGGAGACCTGAGCAAGTTTCATGGATAAAGTAACACACTAGTGGGGGTGTGGGAGGGGAGGGAAATTATCTGACAACCACGTGGAAACTGATCATGAAGGACACAGCCGATAACTGGGACCCCGTCAAGAGATGAAGGCCCAACAGGCACCCGGGTTTCGGGCCTGCTACCCGGTAGGGCTACCTGAGGCAGAGCACGACCAAACCGACACAAGGTCTGCCCAAGCCAATCCCGACCCCTACAAACTTTTCGCCAGCTTTCCAGAAAACTTATTAAACTCTCACTAGGAATTCAATACTTGCGTGCAGCTTCTTAAGCTCCAGGTGACGCCATCTGGCACGTACGGCGCCCAGGAAGTTCCGGAGAGAATGAACCAGTCAGGATTCTGCTCAGGAGACGTAGCTCCGCCTACCAAAGGGAGCCCCGCCCACAAAGCGTAGTTCCGGTCCACCGAGCGGAGTTTCTGCTTCCCGCCCCCCAAGGAGTCCCGCCCACAGAGCGGGTTCCCACCCACCTGGTGTAGTGCCGCCCACAGAGCCAACTCTACAGAGCAAGGTGAGGTAAAAGAGCGAAGGCCCACCCAGAGCCCGGTCGGAAGTTCAGTCTCATTAGCATTCCCTGTCTTCCGCAGTGTCCTCAGCTGAAGCGAGCTCGGGGCCTTATAGACCTAGCCAAGTGTCGCCTTCCCGGCGTGGGTACTTCTGCAGAAACTTCCCGAGGTGCTTCTGAGACTGCACAATGAAGACTGTCGCACTGGAGGTCAGCTCTCCGTCCCGGACTCCCGGCTGTCTTTGCCACGCTCCCAGGAGGCGGTGCTGTGCACCTCTGGGTGGTTTCCAGGGCTCAGCTGGCGGTAGAGGGAACCTTGAGGTTGGAAAAGATCTAAAGGTATAATCTCAGAAAGGAAGATTTGTAATGAGCTGCGAGTTAGAAATGGTTTTCTCATTGCAGCTTCCTTATTTCAAAAAGAGAATTTTTGACAGCATTGCAAAGGCACAGGAAACCAGGCACAGTATAAAATATACAAATAAAACAGGTACCAGGGAACTTAAAACATTCAACCCATAAGGTCGTCTATTTTTTCTGTTTTAAGAAACATTCAACCCATAACGTCGTCTAGGTTTTCCTGTTTTAAGAAAATTAGTTCTTCCAAGAGAATAACCCTATAAAAGCTAAGTTTTCACATGTGTCTCTTTTTGTTGAGGTCACAAAAAAAGCTGGATTTCAAACAAATGTAGATGGTAAGAATTAAAGAGGAGAGAAACACGAAGGATGACTTTTCAGTCAATGGGGACAGGTTTATTTTAAATAAACCTGAGAGGGGTGGCTGGCCAAGTTAGGTCAGAGCCACACTCTCTTCCAGACTAAGAGTTTTTTAGGATTCAGGGTGGGAGGGTTTATCAGAGGCTTGGACTGCTTCTGTGTCTCTTCCTTGTGCTTATCTGGGAGGGAGAGTTGCGTGTCTGTTCCCATACATCTTTCTGCAACTGCAGGCATATTCCCTGAGTCTGCTTTTGGCTTCCCTATCTCAGTGCACCTGAAGGGAAAGGAATGTGCTTATTAAGACCCACTGTTTTACTGGGGCCCATTGTGTGAGGGTGAAGTTTGGCAGTTACCCAAGAGACTTTCCCCCCTACTTCCCTCTGTACCTGACCTGTCTTATCTGTGTTTTACTGTCTGCTCTGTCTGCTTGTAGTTAGAAGAGAAGTGATTTCCTTGAAATGCATGAGGCTAGAAAGTGGAACTTAAAAGTGGCGATGTTTGTGTGAGATGACAGTGCTCCTGCTCTGTCAGTAGAACTGACATTTATATGCCATTTTGTAGCTTACACAAGATTTCAGTCTACACTATGCTCTAGGTACCAAAATAAGGTGATAAAACCACTCCTTTTTTGCAAGTGATGATACTACTAAGGTTCAGAGTTTAAGTAATTTGCTGGCAGCCACACAACAAACTAGTAATTGAGAAAGCCAGACATTTTTGTAAAACTAAGCATTTTTTAAAACAACTTTTAAAAAGTTTTTGTAAACTTAACAATTCACAAATCCACATTGGTTAGCACTTAAGTCCTCTTTCCAACAAACCAGCCACTTGCCTACTTACAGAAAGATAAGCAATTTTTGCAATAAATCATTTTGTTATGTTTACGCCCATCACAAAAAAAAAATTAAGGAACAGAATAGACTAAGGGGAAAGGAATATTAATTGCCTGCAAATGTATGTTTATTCAAACTTTTGTATCCTTTCTAAAGCTCCACCTGTTAGAAACACCTTAAAATGCTGGTATAAAATGCCCATAAAGTGTTACAGAGTTATTCACAAATACTGAGGCAAATAAGTCAGGTATAATTATTTGGTTCTTTGCATGTGAGGTTATTGATGTATATACAGAAGCCAAAGAAATAGATGTGACAGAACGGCATTACAGTGTTTACGAAAACTGGTACGTCTCACTTTTATTTTGAAGTGGTGAAATAACATGGTTATTAAGGCAAGAGCAGAGGTCTGAGTGAGGAGGCCTGGGTTTTTGGTTTGCCTCTCCCACCAGCCAACAATGTGACCTTGGAAAAATTACTTCATTTCTCTGTGCCTCCTTTTCCCATATGCACGTAGATGGTCATTATATCCACTTGAGAGAACAATGATTATCTGCTCAGCATTCCCTTCTGTATAACCACTCTTCTCCCATCAAGTGGTCCTGGCTGGGCTGATAACTACAGTCCTCCTCAAGGATTTTCCAGCTAAAGCCAGTGGAAAATGCTGTCTCTTGCATTTGGTATCTTTGTGCTGGGATGATATAAAATTGAGGTTCCTGGTGGGCATCTCCTCCAGCAACTTGGAGGAAGCCTTCCTACAATGAGAGCAACACATACCAGAAGACAGAACTGAACAGAGAAGAAAACTCTGATGTGATCATTCGAGTCCTTGGATGCAGCCATAGATGGAAGATCCATCCCTCTACTTCCTTAGCTAAAATACTGCCTCTTTGGGTTGTTTTTATTTTATTTTTTTATTAGTCACTTTTACCTGAAAGAGTCTTGACTCCTGTCCTACCTACTTAACAGGATTATTGTGCAGAGTTAGTGAAATATAAAACATGAAAGCATAAGGTATTACTAAAACAAAAGAAAGGATCCTGTTAATTTCTAAGAGCCATGTTTACCCATGTACCAAATGAACCATACGTAAAGAAAATAGCTTAAAGCTTTTTCATCTTTAAAAATATATGCAAAAATTAAATTTCCAGTTTTTCTAACAGTCTTAAAGATGAATAAGATCATAAATAGAAAAAAATATTTCATAAACCTTAGCTTTCCTGGGATAGACTCAGCAGTGCAGAGTTCTTTATACAAACCTGAACCTCAAACAATTTTGGAAGCAATTCAACAAGTAAAGATAATTAAGGAGAAGAAGAAAATGAGAGCACACATAAATTACAAACCATCTATAACGAAACTCATAGTCCTCTAAGAGAACAGAGCCAGGCTTGTATAGATGATTCTCCGTAATAAATTTCTTTAATCTATTCAACCTCCGTCGCTACACAATTTCATTCAATTAAAATAGTTTGGACACCTAGGCTCTGTGGAAGCTCAAAGGAAGTTCATAACACATTTCCGTCTTTCAGACAGGGCACAATTGTTTGGATTGTAAATGCACGGGGAACAATGATTCTTGACAGAAAGTGGTAAGAACAATGATAAATGCACAAAATATGCTATTTATGGGCGGAGATAATTCTGAATTCCAGAAACATTCATGTTAAAAACTCTCATTTCATCGTCTCAGAGCAGAAATCAGCAGACTTCAGCCCAAAGGCCAGATCCAGCCAACTACTTATTTTTGTATAGCCCATGAGCTAAGAATGAACTTACATCTTAAGATGGGGAGAAACTCAATATAAGAATGATACATAGAAACACATAATATTCTATTAAATTCATGTTTCAGTGTCCACAAAGTGTCACTGCAGCACAGCCATGCTCATTTGTTTACATCTTATCTGGCTGCTGTCACGGTATAACGGTAATGCCGAGTACTTGGGAGAGAAACTGCATAGCCCGCAAATCCTAAAACATTTACTACCTGAGCCTTTACTAATTTAATTTTTTTTAAACAGGGTCTCACTCTGTCACCTAGGCTGGAGTGCAATGGTGCAAACACTGCTCACTGCAGCCTCCACCTCCCGGGCTCAAATGATCCTCCTACCTCAACCCCCCAGGTAGCTGGGGCTACAGGTGCACACCACCATGCTTGGCTAATTTTTGTATTTTTTGTAGGGACATGGTTTTGCCATGTTGCCCAGGCTGGCCTTGAATTCCTACGCTCATGCCATCCACATTCCTTGGCATCCCAGATTCTGGGGTTACAGGCATAAGCCACTGCACCCAGCCACCAATTTAAAACTTTAAACCTTTGCCAATCCGTATATTAGAGTTGAGCAGCATGGTGGTGTTATTCAGAATATTGCTGTTTTATGCTCAAATACATGGGCAGCTTAAAAGAATTTTCCTCCCAGCATTTCAAGAAGGTAGAAAAGACTTAATGTCATGAGTTTGGGTTCCCTTTAATCTAATGGTTATCAGTAATTTTCATTCTTCTGGGCTAAAAATGGAAGCTTCCAGTTATGTAGAAGATATTTCTACCTGGATCTATCTTAAGAAGTGGAAACGGGAAATGGCTTAACCCTAGGGGAGAAGATAACACTGGAGAAATTACTGGGGAAAAGCAGTTAAGGGCTTTCTACAAGTGCTTGAGACTATACCTGTGGCACTCCGTACCACAGCCCCAGGAGCAGTAGCATAAAATCCTTGCACCAATAAATGTCACAGAGGGGATAGAGCTTTCTGCCTTTAAATATAATCTGGACTTTGTCATTGAGTATCTCAGCAGCCACTGTGATGAATTGAAGACCAGAGAAAGTTTACTATTTTCTGGGTACTGGGTAAGCCACTCACTTCCATATACTTGAGACTGAGATCAAATTTTTATGCCAAATTAAGAAGTAAAAGTAGGAGTCAGGTTTAATTTGATCTAAAATTTTAAGTTTTATGATGTTTCTAACACACACTCAAGCATTGAAGTGTTATGATGATCCTTTTTTTGGAGACAGGGTCTTCCTCTGTCACACAGGCTTACTGCAACCTCCGCATGCTGGGCTCAGGTGATCCTCCTACCCCTCCTCCTGTGTAGCTTGGATTACAGGCATGTGCTACTGTGCCTAGCTAATTTTGTTTATTTTTTTGCAGAGATGAGGTCTTACTATATTGCTTAGGCTGGCCTGGAACTCCTGGGTTCAAGCAGTCCTCCTGCCTTGACCTCCCAATATGCTGGAATTATAAGCGGAAGCCATCATGCCCCACCATGATGTTTCTTAAACTCAAGCATTTTAACTGGCAAAAGTGGAGATATAAGGCATTCTAGATATACATACATATATCTGTATACATACACATATACATACGGCATAACATGAGCAAGCCCTAGACCCAGAGATAGACATGCTATGATTGTGGGAAAGGCCCAATATGGGTGGAGGATGGGGCTGCGGAGATGCTGTTGAAGATGAGACTGTTAACATAAACTAATAAAGGGCCTTAACAACCAGGAAGTGTTCATTTCACTTTAGTATTTTAAAATACTTCAGTATTTCCTAAAAATAAGGATATTCTCTCTCATAACCACAATGCAGCCATCAAAACAAAAAATGAATACTGACACATTACTGCTATCTAATCCTTAATTGTTATTCAGATTCCATCAATTATCCCAATAAGATCTTTTATAGCAAAATAATCCTATTCAGGATAAAGTGTTGCATCAAGTTGTCATGTCTCTTTAGGTTCCTCTTACTTGGAATAGAACCTCAATCTTTCCTTGGCTTTCCTGGCTTGATGCTTTTGAAAATAACCATTCAATCATGTTTTGAAATGTTTAGAATGTTTATTTTTCTATTGTTTTCTCATGATTAGATTTAGTATATACTGTTTTGGGTGCAGGGGGAGAAGGAAGGACAAAAATACCACAGAAGTGATGCTGTAATCTATCATTGCATCCTATTAGTTGGTACATGATTTTATTTGTCCCTTTACAGAGAAATGCAAATTTTGATCACTTCATTAAGACAGTATCTATTAAGTTTCCCCACCATAAAGTTGTTACTTCTCAGGCTGGGTGCCATGGCTCACACCTGTAATGCCAGCACTTTGGGAGGCTGAGGTGGGTAGAACATGAGGTCAGGAGTTAGAGGCCAGCCTGTCCAACACAATGAAATCCCATTTCTACTAAAAAAGAAAATACAAAAATTAGCCGTGCACGGTGGTGTGTGCCTTAGTCCCAGCTACTTGCGAGGCTGAGGCAGGAGAATCACTTGAACCTGAGAGGTGGAGATGGCTGTGAGCCGAGATCGTGCCACTGCACTCCAGCCTGGGCCACAAGGGTGAGAAACTGTCTCAAAAAAAAAAAAAAAAAAAAAAAGAAAAAAAAAAATAATAAAAAAGGTAACGATGGAATTTGTCAAAAAATAATAAAAGCAATTTATTAAAAACCAAAAGCCAATATAAAACTGAATGGGC